>OX101788.1:19152296-19302296 GCA_944452715.1 Ophion slaviceki
TTAGGCAAGTCGACCCATTGCAACATGGTCGCGGGAGAGACTGGGCAGACCAGCAGGATATTTGGTCCTTGCGTAGTTCGTTAGTTCGCTCGAGCAAGTACACACACGCACACACACGTTTGTTTATTAGCACAAACACACTTAAGGTGTGTGCACAGTGTGCATGTTCACAGATCGCCTAGCCGCATAGTCCCGAGACTTAATCCGGATTAGTTCCCGAGGGGTCACGATATCCTACTCTCAGCTTACCCGCATCTCTTATCCCTTTCACCTCCTCCCTCCTTTCGTTACGCCCTCCCTCATCCCTCTCAGCTCCTTTGGCACTGTACTCGTGGACAAAAACACGCACACGCATTCTCTGCATCCACATATGCATGTACACTATAGTATACACATATGTACGCGTTCAGCCCAAGGTCCACGCGCAACCACCCCACGGTCGATCAACACGGGCGGACCAGAAAAACCACCCGGGCATATTAGCGATATTAAGAGGGGAGATCCCTTTATAACGTAAAGAAGAGCTTATAGCCGAAAATTAACTCCACGAGGAAGCTGAGGGACTACTTTATAGCCCCGAAATTGCAGAATACCCAGTAGGTCATTGAGTCACAAAATTGTCGAGTCTTGAAACTTTAAGACGGGAAACCAGTTTACATGACTCTAGAAATCGATTTTTTTAACTCCATTAATTGTTAGTGAAACTATTCAAGAATATGTTCCCAAAGTAATATAAATAATTCATTACTGCCTTGATTTTTTGTTTTCGATAATTGTTTTTTAAACGCGTTTTTTCTCGTAACAACTTTTTTTTTCGTTTTGTGTACACTCTAGCTCAAAAAGTTTCTAACCTATAATTTTATGCAGTGATCGTTAGTTTCTTTATATGATTACACTCTATATGGACCTAAATTTGGAGTAATATCATTATTTAAAGTATATTTTTCATAGCAAAAAAGGTTACAAAATAATGGCAAAAATTATACCCTTCTGTTTAAACACCCCTAAAAAATGGAATTTTAAATTTTTCGGTCACAGTTAGGTTCACATAAAAGGAAAACATGTTCTTAAAGTAATCTACAAACCGTATTGATTTCCGATGAAAATCTTGGCCTCCAGAGTGTACACAAACAGCAAAGTCTGATGGCGATCTCCGATGGGCGACAAGTTATATGTTGCCTATTTTCAAAGGAAATGCTTCGAAAAAATGTAAATATTTGTTTCAAAATATGTGCAAAATATTCCCAAAGTTTGACTAAATTCTATTGATTCATTCCTTGTAAAAAAAAAACAATGAAAATCACTAAAAAAAGACCCCTAAACTGGTTTCCTGCCTTAAACGCGATCTCCTGAGAACGACTGTTCCGTGAACCTCGTACAAGATAACTCAACAAATAATCAAGAGATAATTTCGAAATTGTGCACCCTTCTAAATAACATAATTACCATCCACGTGAACCTAAAGTTCCCTGAAAATGATTCCAAAGACCTACTTTTTCATAAGCAAATACTATAGTAGGAAATTTCACGAAGAATGTAACATTTTTTCAAACACGTACCATTTTTCGAATAGTCACTCGTCTTTAGATTTTTCAGGTTCACATGGAACGTGTGGGTCTTACAAATCTAAAACTTCTCTGCTCTGATATTTCCGACCAATGCACCAGACGCTAGATTGTACGCCGTGGAACAACTCAGGTGGCAACCGTCTCTGAAGCAAGTGTCGTACAGCCACATTTAAATGTATATATTAAAAAAAAATTTCGTAAAATCGAAAGTTATAATAATATGTACCTAAAATTTTAATTACGTAGAATAAACAACGAAAAATTTCGAAAATATGTTTTTTTATCAGCTGCCTAAAGGGATTTCCCCGTCAAGCCTCGCCCCTAACGCAATCAACAAATCGAAGATACGTTAAAATATCTATTCATAAACATCAACGCCTTCCAAAATTAAAAGAAAAAAAACCCCACCGGACATCCCAGGAAGGAAATTAAAAGGCTGACGATGGAAACAAGCTTGTGCGAGACTTGTTTCACCGAGCCTGAGTGAGACAGACCTGGCCCAGGTTTCATTGCATCGTTTGGAGCAGCCTGGAACCAAGACTGGCTGCTTAGTCTAAACTCAGGGTTATTTCAAGCTTTATTCAGCCGGTGAATTTTGAGGCTGAAAAATCAAGGCTGGATGCAGGCTTGTTTCAGGTTGTGATAAAATAAAATAAGTTTAAAATAATATTTTTTCTGTACTTTTATGAAAAAAAAATTTAGCAATAAATTTGTCGGGTGCGAAGGCACGAAAAACGAAAGCGAAGGAGGCAGCTCAGAACATTTAAACATATGCTCTTATCGATATTTATGAGGTACACAAAAAAGTGTATACGAAAATAAAAGTACGCAATAAAATAAAGTATTGTTTTTAAAAATATTTTTCATATATATTTTGTAACAAATGATACAACAAATAATAAATATATATAGCAAATCAAATGAATTCTTTACAAATTTATTAAATTTACCCCAATGTAGAATATAGAAAACTAAAAACAGGCCTCATATAGCCTCGGGAAGAGTTTGGGAAAAGCCTGGTCCTAAATGCTCGTGAAGGCTTCATTAAGGCTCGTTTTGAGCCTTGTTGTTTCGTCGTTTCAGGCTTAGTACAGGCTTTTCTACCAGCCTTTGGTCAAGCCTGTGTGCAAGAGCCTGAAACCGCGTTATCATTCAGAGGTTCAGCTAGGCCTGAAATCGGGCTGGTGCTCAGCCTGAATTAAAAAATGTGAGCCTTGTTTCAGAGCTTGGCGAGCCCTTTTTTCATCGTCAATTCCTACCTGGGATGGAGAGATTTCAGGCGAGACGGAAGCTGCCACAAAACCGCCAGGGCACCGCAGTTCTGCCGGAAGAAAAAAAAACAGCCTCCCGGCTCATTACCATATGTGCAGATGTGTAGGATATTTGACTATTGCTGTTATTGCTATTATTACTACTATTATTATCAGGGCTCTTTCACGTATTTCGGATTCATTTATTCCGCCGTCACAAATCGCATAATAAACACATCCGATAGATACAGCGTGTACACGCAGGGGGGTACAGGTAAGAGCTGAGGAAGGGTGAGCGGTTGTGTAGAATAAGCCAAGGGACAAACCAGGGCTCGAGTGAGAAGTCGATTCTCGCCGCAGGGTTACGTATAACACTCTTTACGCGTTCCGTTGCTCCAGTGTGGATTTGTCAAATATTACATGTACCCGTGTATGTGTGCGTGGCCATTGTGCACCGGCGATTAGTCGAACGAAGCCAGAGGAGGCACGCTGGCAAAGGCACGAGGGGGTTTCACGCGGTGCGGCTAGTGGAAGGGACGAAAAAATTGTGGCGTAAAAGGGCAAGGTGGTTGCGCGTTAACGTGTATGTGTGTATACACGTTCACGTGTATTACGAGTCGCTAAAGATGGATAAGGGTGCGCGAGAGCGTCAGCGGCATTTCCTACACCAGTAGTTCTACACGCCATCAAGGAACCCCGGAGGGTCGAGGGAAGCAATCGTTTCGTACGAATGTGTAGGGTCGAAGAGGATAGAGGGAGATGAAAGGACGAAAAAAAACCGACACACGGCTTTATACGCGTCTCCGAGGGAGGAAAGAGGAAATCCCACGTTCGGGATCCGGGATTAAGAATGACGCGAGCGCGGTCACATCCTCGCCTTCACCGGTTCTTATTTCAATGGAAATCCTGTATGGGCTGATCCTCGTACGGGATTTATCAAGCGCGCGTTTTATACTCGCTGTGTGGTATTGTTCCATTGACAGCGCGCACAAACGTGTGGACTCTTCTCACGAGAGTCACGAAGCCACGCGTGGATTGTATTTTCCATTTCTTCCGCTAACGGTGGAAGATACCGATGGGCATATTCCTGACGACCAGAAATGGCAGGGGGATGATCCGAGGGAAAAGTAACTCTTCGAGGTCTTATATACGCGAAAATTTTCAAAATTATGGGTTTTTTTATCATTACTTTTTATTCCAATAGCCTGAACGGTTAGGAATATTTTAAGCTTTACAGAATTGAAAAATTCAACAAATTGTTAAAGTTACAGCATTTAGAGCGTATTCGAATACACATACCGCCAACTTCAGACCCGTTTTTCCACGATTCACTTTTGTTAACCTTGTGATAGTTCTAACTCTCGACCGAAGGTTCAGATCGCTTTGAAATTTTTACAACATATTCTTAGTATCATCACCTATCGTGTGAACCATAGAAACAAAAATTTCAATGACACAAAAAAATATAAAAAATAGAGTTAGTTTAGCATTTTTGTTATAATAATTTTTTAAAATAATATTGTTGGTTCACACTGAAGATACATTCATTATGCAATTATAAATAGGTTAATTTTTTTCAGCCACCCACATCGATGCCGAGAACTTTCACCATCAACGCGCGCGCGAAAAAAATACATTGCTTTATTATGTTATATCTCCGCCATTTGTCAATATTTCTGATTTTTTTTACATATACTTAACCATGTGCATAAATGATCTGTAAAAAAAATGTTGTCAATATATGCGTAATTTTTTTTAATCGCGTCTAGAAAAGTACCTTCGAAAATCGGCGAAATCGCGTATATAAGGCCTTAAGGGGCCAGTCCACTTTGAGAATAAAAAAAAATCGATTTTTTTTACTGTTTTCGAAAGTACATACATTCAAAAATATTGTGTCAAAATTTTATGAAAATCCGAGCTCTCTAAGTATTTTTTTGGTTACCTGAACGTACGGACCTCATTTCGTCTACCTGAGCGTATAGCACGCCCGGCCGCACCATCGTATAAACTTCAAACGCGTTTTTCTCAAAACGTTTTCCAAATCTAGCTTTTTTACTCTTTTTTTGCGAACAACTGCGAAAAAACGTGTTTTTTTACTTTTTTTGTTTTTCATCTGTCATTGTTTAATTTTTTGATGAAACTTTATATCCAAGGGACATTTTGTAGCTGGTGTCATACCGAATCTAATGGACTTGGATTTTTTTTTGTTTCGGACAAGCCGTTGCCGAGTTGTGATGGAGCTACCTGGCCCACCTATTTTTGAGGTGATACGTTAGACTATAGTTTTTGTACTTAAAAATGAATAAAGCAGAATTAATTTTTTTTTAAATGTATTTCAAGACTTTATTTATCAAGCCCAACAACTTTTATATTCGTATTTTTTTATAAAATCCTAAAAAAAATCGCGAAAATAGCCTTTCTTCGTGGCTCCAAAGTGGACTGGCCCCTTAATAGCGGAGCGCAGGGTAATTGAAAAGCGCGTCTGGATGAAAAATCGACTCACCGGTGACGGTCGAACTTTTGCTGAGATCGAAGCCTTCGTGCTTTGGGCTGGAGTTGACTTCCGGTTTCGTGTTTTGGCCGTGGGCGTTGAAGGGTGGCGCCTGTTGGGGATTCGTTACTACCGGAGGCTGGGGCTGGTGGGACGAGTGAATGGACGAGGGTTGCGGCGTGCTCCGTTGCTGTTGTTGATGCGACTGTTGGTGAGATTGGTGAGACGACGGTGGAGTTCTCGGCAGCGAGGTTACGCTGCTCGGTCTCGATGGCGGCGATGCTTTGTGGGTCAACGCGAGGGCCTGACTCTGTAACATTGCAAATTCATTGAGACGGTATTTTCGTGCTTTGGGCCATGTGGGATTTCTCATCTTGGACAAATGGATGACAGGATGATCGAGGAAGGACGAGGAAGATTAGATGAGGATATGCCAATTGAGGGGCCTGCTATAGGATCTTCCGAACTTTTGGACAACATGTTCGGGAAGAAGGATGAAAAACGGTGGCCTGGCTCTGTAATGGGAGGCCTGGCTCTATAAAGGGAGGGATCTCGCGATCTTCTGGACAACATCTTTGACAAAAATATTGAGATAGTCTTTTCGTACTCGAGGTCAAGGCATGTAAACTTTGGGATGTAGGATTCCTAGTCTTGGATAAATGGATGACAGGAGGATCAAGGAAGGACGAGGAAGATTAGATGAGGATATGCCAATTGAGGGGCTTGCTAGGATCTTCCAATCTTTTGGTCAACATCTTCGGGAAAAAGGATGGAAAACGGGGGCCTGGCTCTGCAACGTTGCAAATGTATTGAGACAGTCGTTTCGTGCTTGAGGCCAAGGCACGCAGCCTTGGCATGTAGGATTCCTAATCTTGGACAAATGGATGACAGGATGATTGAGGAAGGAGCAGGGAGATTGGATGAGGATATGCCAATTGAGGAGCCTGCCAGGATCTTCCGATCTTTTGGTCAACATCTTCGGGAACAGGGACGGAAAACGTGTCGCTGATCCCTAGATGCAGAGAAGTCGAACCAACTCCTAGATACACGCCACTGTTTTTCTAGAATCTGTTTCTTATCGAGTCTGCCCAAGCAAAAAACTACATATGGAGCATTACGCGATGGGCAATGTACATGTGGGCATCTCAACGAAAAAATGCTTCGCGAAAGTCTTCATACGCATACACAGTCCCTTCCCTCTTACTCGCCATAAAGTGTCGAGGGCTCTTCTGCACGTGTGTCTCATTAGCCCGGACGACTGGTTGAACCGGGTAGTCTGCTCTCTTGGTCCCATCTCCGGCCACTGCGAACGGCTGTCGATTCCTGGCGGCATATGCGTGCGCCACGCCAACGATTCGAGCCCGAGAGCTCAACTGATTCATTGCCCCCGCAAGACTAACGAATAGCCCGATAACCCCGCGGGGATTTAACCGCAATATCGAAAAAATGGGGTTAAAAACGCGAGGAACGTCGCTATCTACAGGAAACAGCAAGAAGACTTTTCCTGCCCCCTGAATTGGGGGGTTTGATTTTTACGAATCTTGATTATGGAATTAAAAAAAAATTGCTTCGAATTGATTTGGAAAAAAATCAATTGGGGCGTTTAATTTTTAGGAACTTTGATTATGCAATTTAAAATAAAAAAAATTGTTTTAAATAAAGTGAAAGAATAATTTTGAAAAAATTGATTTGGCAGGTTTCATTGCGAAAACTGCATCGACTGTGATTGAGACGACCAATTTTGTATAATTCTATTGGGTTGTTTTATTTTTAGGAACTTTGATTGTGTATTTTTTAATAAAATAGTTTTATTTTGATTTAATTGAGAAAAAAAATGATAAATTAAATTGCGGCGTTTGATTTTTATGAATTTTAATTATGAAATGGGAAAAAAAATAATTTTTAATAAATTGAGAAAAACATTTGAAAAAATTGAATTGCGGCGTTTGATTTTTGGGAATTTTAATTATGCAATTTAAAATAAAATAATTTTTGTTTTGAATAAATTGAAAGAATAATATTGAAAAAATTGACTTGGGGGTTTTCATCGCAAAAACTGCATCGATTTTGATTGAGACGACGAATTTTGGATGAGATGCTTATTGTGCTCTTTGAATTCCAGTATGGGGTGATTGTCGAAATCGGCGTTACGCTTCCTCTAGCAAAATGACATTATTTCCATTGATCCAGAGGCGAAGTGATCGATGAACTTCGATTGTCTCGTTTGCAGTGGAAAAAAGCCTATAAATTACTACGAAATCAAAGTCTGGTTGAAAGTTTCAAGATGTCGCGAAGATCCGAGGGAAAAAAAAGGAGTGAGAACGAATGAGAGAGCCAAGCGAATAGACCCCGGATGATCTAACCGACAGCAGCGTATCGAGCTCGGTTTATAACAGAAGCTCTCAGCCCCCCACGAGAGGAGAGTTATGCTGCCTCGACGTGCGAGACGAGGGAAAGAGAGAGACAGAGAAAGACGGAGAGGGTCCCCCGGCCCGAACTCGCCGAGACGATACGATGAAATCTGAGCACGTGCTCAATTCGCTGCGAGAGAACCGAAAGATTGCTCGGCGGAGTTTGAAAGAGGGCGAGCAATGAGCATGTACGATGACACGAGAGAGAGGGAGAGAGAGGGAGAGGGAGAGAGAGAGAGAGAGAGAGAGAGAGAGAGAGAGAGAGAGAGAGAGAGAGAGAGAGAGAGAGAGAGAGAGAGAGAGAGAGAGTGAGCTAAGGCATAAGTGCGGACTTAGATTTATGTATGAGTGAACTTAACACTAACGGCTAAGCCGTGTCCGCGGTGTCAACTAGGGTCAACTGGGCCCAGAATGCGACAATCCCTTCTACTGTCTTGTACCAGAAGTGCGAATGCTAACACACGACATGCATCGTCCTCATGATTAATAACACAGAGCCGTGATAATATACACCACTCACGTCGTTAACGTGAAACTTTTTTTACATGCGCATGGATTTTTCGCAAATGCCCTCGTTTCGTCCTGTCACGTTGACACAATTGTCATTCAAAACGATCCTTGATCGACGAAGCCTGAGAATCCCAGTTGTAGGTCACTGTGACGATTAGGAGCTATCGAATTTCCTTCCGACAGAGCTTTTCATCACCAACAGAATCATTGAAAAAACACATGTTCTTAGGCCAAAAGCTCCCTACGAGAAACTGATGATTCATTACGATCCCAAACAACCCCGGATAAAGCTCCGTGTATTCGATACAATTGATGAAAAGTTTTATTGACACGACTGACACGGAACATCACTTAAGGCAGGAGTCTGGTCTAGAAATTTGACAGAATCGATTTTTTCTTCATTTTATTATTCCTTAGACCTTTCTTAAGGGGTTAGCCCCACTTGCGATTTTGAAAAAATCGATTTTTTTTTATTGCGTTTTTTTTAAGTATAAGTATCCGGGCCCATACTTCTGTATGGGCCCGGAATAGATGACTCTATGTAAGTTTACCAAAAAAAATATTTTCTTCGTGTAAACTGAAATTGAAACTTTAAACGCGTTTTTCTCAAAATGGCATTTCTGAAGTCGGTGACCAAGATTACTCGAACACTAATGAACCGATCTTCTTGAAATTTTGCAGGCTTATTTAATACATAAAAATGTAGTCTTTAATCGTTCGATTTTTTTCGTTAAAATCGAACCATTAACTTTGACTGTCCGCCATTTTGTGAAAAATGAATATTTTTTAAAATCCTTCGATTAAAGACTAGTTTATACTTATATTTGACTAAATCCATCCGCATTTTTTTTTCAGATGATCGACTTCGCCGCAATGTTGGTCACCGCAAACCGTGTATATAAAAACATTATTTCATTGACGGCCATTTGCCACTAAACAATGTAATATTTTTTAATAAAAAAATTACTGAAAGTTCTTCAAGATGTGTTCTTTAAGATGGTATATTGATCGATTAAAAAAGTTTTGTAGTTTTCTTTAAAAAAATTCATGAAAAAGGCCTTTTTTGCGCTACAAGTGGGGGTAACGCCTTAATACGTTCGTGAAAACCGTTTATTGATATTACAAAAATTAGCAGAGTAATAGAAATTATAAGCAAGCCGCGCGCAAACCTCATCTAACGATATCAAAACTTTGAACGCGTTTATCTCAGAACTATGTTTTTCAAATCGGCGCCCACGATATCTCGATAACTCATTGACCGATCGAGCTCAAATTTTGCACATACCTTCGGTAGCCTCTTTCTGAGGACTGGTAGCAGAATTGAGTCGAACAATAATTTTGCCCACATTTAATAACTCGTCGAATACCCGAAAATGTATGAAATATCGTTAATCAAAGTTTAACAGGTCGCCATTTTGTAACAAAATTTTTTTAAGTACTAATTCTGCTACCAGTGCTCAGAATACTCATACGGATTGAGAATATATATATATATTTTTTCAGATGCTTACAACATCATCCAGAGTGGGCGCCGATTGAGGCGGTTTTCGACGGACCATGTTGTAAAAAAATGAAAAACTACATGAAAATATTTAAAACATTTTTTTTAATGTAGATACATTCTCAAAGGTACAATAAATACACATGTAAAATTTCATCAAGACAACTTCAACGATTTAAAAGTTATTCCAACCCAAAAATGACGTCAAAAATCTTGCTCTAGACCAGACTACTGCCTTAAGTGTCCGCCTTCGATTTTGTTGAAACTCAAATGTGTCATAAAGCATTGAAAACTATTTTTGTGTTGGCGGAAAATACTTTTAACCCTACACACTGGGTTATTTCGACCCGGATGAGTTTTTAGTACAATGCTAATTTTTTCAAAATTGAAAGTTACCAATAATTCCTTTCACGATTATATTTGATATTTTCCGAATTCTAATTATGCAGACATATTAAGAAGTGTTCAAAGTGTATCCCTCATTTTAAAAAACCAACCAAAGGGTTGTCAATGTCAAGTGGATGCAGTGCTATCTGGGTCGAATTGACCCAATGTCAAAATCGTGGCCGAATACAAGTGTGTCAACGAAAGGGAGGAAACCACCCCTATAAGAAAGGCGTGTCGAGGGGTGATTGTGCAGTTTCACCCACGAGAAATCCACCGATCTGAATGAAACGAAAACCAAATTCTTCTAATGTAAAGCAATAAAAAAATCTACTAAAGAAATATTGAGAACAAAATTGAATTAAGGGACAACGCGTCTTTCCTTAAGGGGTGGTTTTCAACCTTAAAACCGCTTTTCCGCAGATAAAAAAAAATACGTGTCTAATAGTTTTCAATGCTTCATAACATATCTGAGTTTCATCAAAGTCGATGGCCTGCACTCGAGTGCTGTACTTCGTGAGTGACGAAATAGACTTTCAAAAAATCATTTATAGTTTTCTCTAAATGATCTTCTGTAACGATTGATAATTTTTACCCTCGTGGCTCGCACGACTTCTAAGTCCGAAATTAATTGCTCTTCCTTCAAAGCGAGCTTTATACGTGTATCAGGACATTGGGATCGGTCAGAGCACGGAGGCGATTGCCGTCCACGTTTTTTTCGTTCGCGGGGACTGTACCAAAGAGGAGAGGGGCTTATACCAACGGGGTATACACGCGGGATGAAAGGCCGAGATGGCGCGCGGGCTACTGTTTCGGGAGCTGTGCTCTGCCTGCGGAGGTATGCGCACGGGCAAAAAACACGTCAGACCGCTGAAGAGTCTAGAGGGCCCCGAGGGAACGCGACGAGAGATAGAGTGTGCGATGGAGTTCAGGAAGCGAAAGGGAGAAAAAAAGGGTTCGCGAAAGATGGAGAGAGACGAAGAGAGAGATGGAGAGAGCCCGGAGCTAAAAGAGAGAGAGAGAGAGAGAGAGCCCGAGGCATTGAGGTCGATCTTTGTCGATCGCGAGCCTCCTCTTCTTCTCTCTCTTCCACCCTGACCAATCTCTTTCTCGCTCCCTCTCGTCCCGTGTCCGGTCCCGTGGAGCACCGCAAAATGAGAACCGGCCAACCGAGAGAGATCGAAAATCGAAGGGAAACGCGAAGGAGGAGGAAAGGACAAGAAGGGGAGAAACTAAAAGAGAGGGAGCGAGAGAGAAAGAGAAGGACAGAGAGACATGATATCCTGTGGCTTCGCGATGGATAAAGATGGAAGATATTCCTTCGTTGAATCCTGGCATTCCATGACTGTGCTGGATATAAACGTTATAGAAAGAGAGAAAACCCCGAACCAACCAAAGAATATAAGAATATATATATATATATATATATATATATATATATATATATATATATATATATGTGTATATATATATATATATGTATGTATGTATGTATGTATATATGTACATGCATAAATAAATTGAAGAGTGTGGAGAATAGCGAGAGAGGGCGATAGACGACAAGAAGGGTCTCATCGTTTCCACAAGTACGCTAGGGATGAGGACGTACACCGGCACACCGTATGAATGCGAACACGCACATAGAGACACTAACCAGACACGCGAGAGAGCCACACCGTGCGCCCTGTATAGTAGTCACCCAAGCCGCCTCTGCATCGACACCGTCTACGTAAGAAGGGGCAACAGGTGGATGGGGTTATCCAGCTTATCCAAGCTACAACGCCCGAAGTGATACCAGCGCGGGAAAACACCGGCTACGTAGACATTCCCATATATATATATATATATATATATATATATATATATATATATATATATATATATATATATATATATATATATATATATATATATATATATATATATATATATATATATATATATACACACACACACACACACGCGTGCACACACACGCGTGCACACACACACACACACACACACACACACACACACACACACACACACACACACACACACACACACACATATATATATCTTCTCGTTCCAACGTATGCCCTTAAGGATTTTCACGTATTACCCCCCCAATCGAACCCTTTCCTATCACTTCCTACCCGCACTTCGTTATGGAAACCTCACTTCCGTTGCGTTCACAACCACCTTAAGATACACTGTACCGCATTTGCCGAGGGTACGGAGAAACTGTGGAAAACCCGTATCGGTATAGACGACCCCATATTCTTCTGATTCTCTGGAGCACAGAATTTTACTCAAGTACCTATGAGCAACAAGGTCTCAGAAGTATTGGCCGTCCGTTGACTGGTTGATGCCCCAGACGGTGCACGGCTAGCGGTCACCGCTCTGAGTATCGGCCATGCACAATTGGTCTACAAGTTACACCTAGCTCGTGGAAAAGAGGAATTTTCGTGATTTTATTGTGGGATAGGGTGAGGAGGTTTTCCAGTTTTTTTTTTACTTTAAAGAGTATGGTTTTGAGTATTTTATGCAATTTTGGTATTGAACAATACTTATAAATGTGGTAGATAGAATGGTTTGTACAGACGGCTGGTTAAAATATGTGACGGTGACGACTGCTGCTAGGAAACAAATCATCCGAAATAAAAAGAAATTAAATCCATTCAGTTATTGCCGGAAAATATTTAGTGGCTCGACGAAGTTTTCAACAAAAGATAGTTTTTTGAAACAAATGGCCGCAGTCCAAAGTGTATCGATTTTCGGTGAAAAACACGCTCTATTTTCGTTGTTAAAAAAAATGACGCTGAAGTTTGCATCGTTGGAACGCAACGATTTTTTTGTTCATGTTTTGTTTTTTTTTATTTTGATCATTATCCAAAGCCTTTCTTTTGCAAATTGAGGTCGTGAATTACGAATGAAACAATACGTCAAAACGTTTGAGTAATTTTCACAGCCTACAGCGGCGAAAAAAAAATTAGATAAATTGAATGAAAAGAATTAATTTTCGTTGCGTTGCGATGATGCAAACTTAAACATCATAAAAAAAGTATACGTTGAAAAAATCAAAGAAGATAAAAGAAGCTTGTCAAATTTAAAGTTGATTGGTGCAGTGGTTTTTGAGATGTCGCAGTCGCGGATTTTGAAAAAGTGATTTGGAGAAAAACACGTTGCAAGTTCCTCGGTTTGCGCAACCTACCTATGAACGCCCGTAACTCCCTTAATTTTAAACGGATCGACTTGGAATTTTCAAAGAATATTTTTGAAATGTTATTATTTGAAAATCCGTCGAAAGCCAAAAATCGATATTTACAACATTTTCAACGAGGTGTTGAGCCCTTAAACTCGACGGACCGCCGGAGCCGAACCGTGACCCCTCAAACACCAGGGTCGGTTTATATTTACGTATGTATACAGTACCGGTCAAAAGTTTTCGATCGCTTTGGATAATTATAAATATATTAGAGCAAAATATAATTATTCATATAAAAATATAAAAATATATTAGCAAAATTGTATTAGAATTATGCCACTCATTTTACAGAGCTATATGGTATCTTCGTGAAATAAGAAATCAAATTAATTAAGTATTCTAATATAATTTTGCAATTATCCAAAGCCAGCGAAATTTTTGCGATTATCGAAAGTGATAGAAAACTTTTGATTGGTACTGTAGACCTCTTTTTGATAAATGCAAGCCTATTTATATAAAGGTCATTTTGAGGACTATTATGTCCACAAAATGAACAACGCGTTCAAAAAACTATGGATGCCCTCAAAACAGTCAGAATTGCTGATAGCCATCAATATATCGACATAACGGATATAAATATCCTTTACTCATATATACAGTGTGTTCTGTAATTAATAGATAATCCTGCAACTGTCGATAGGTCAGATCATGTCCTCCGATGTGCTGGAATTTCAATTTACTAGAAGTCCCACAGTTTTCGAGATTGTGAGCTTTATGTTATTTTTTTTGTCATCTGTTTTCGTTTTTCGCGTGCCATTTCTGCAAATGATATGAATCGACAATAACTAAGCAACTTTTTTAAGTAATTGGGACGATATGCGTAGCACATTTTTTTTACACCGCAGGCTATTAAAGTCAGATGTTCGAATTGGTTTGTATGAGAATTCTGCATAAGATCTTTTTTAGTAAAGTTTCCTTAACATTTAAGGTTCAAAAGAAGAGTTTTCTAGATAAAACAAATAACCAAGAGGATCTTTTGAAAAACCGGGTCAAAAAAGTTATTATTTGTAGAAACGGCATTCGAAATACCAAAAGCAGATGATTTTTATCTCGAGAACCGTCGGACTTTTACTAAACTGTAATTCCAGCATATAGTAGGTCATCTGACCTATCGACAGTTGCAGGATTATCCATTAATGACAGGACACAACATATATATATATATATATATATATATATATATATATATATATATATATAGGGTATCCCTCTTATCTCTGCCATCCGAAATGATTCGGTAATTATCGACGTCAGAGGCTATCAAATGCGACCATTTTTTTTTCGGTGTAGGCACTGACGCACAGTGAAGGTCACATTCACTTGTTAAATAGAATGGTATATTTTTTTCGACCATCTTGCGGAGTACCTGACGCTGCATAAAAAATATTAGGGGGTCAAAGTCGTTCAAGGTCATTCAAGGTCACTCGGATGACTACCAAATATTTGTTAGTGATCCGAGATATTTAGATTTGTATCATCGATAGTGACCTTTAATGACCTTGAACGACTTTGACCCCCTAACATTTTTTACGCGACTTAAGGTGCGCCAAAAGATAGTTGAAAAAAATGCACCATCCCATTCAAAAAAGTAGATGTTACTTTGAAATAAAAAAAATTGGTCGCATTTGATGGTCCCCTTCACATTGTACAATTTTGTCTGGAACATTTTTTTGTGACGTCGATAATTACCAAGTTATTTCGGGTGGCAGAGATAAGAGGGACACTCTGTGTGTGTATATATATATATATATATATATATATATATATATATATATATATATATATATGGGGAAAGGATGTGCTCGGTTGTCAGCCCTACTAAGGTTGCTTTTACCTTCGACCGCTTCTACCGTAACGTGACGCGAAGTGAGTCCGTTTCTTTTTTTCCGCGACGATCCCAGTATTTCTACATTCAACTACCAGAAATAACCACTCATTTCGATGGAAGGGTTGATTGGCGTTCATCGTCGGAAAAACGCAGGACCAATTTTTCTCAAATATGGTTGAAAAAAATGGTACCTGTAGACCCACTACATAGGTACTACATAGGTACCACTGAAAGATAAGTTGTAGGCAAAAGAGATCAAATAGAAGAAACGCGAAAAAAAAGAAATCCAAGGCTGATCGATTTAGAAAAAAAAACATATTGTCCGAGACTTCTGCAATTGTCTTCGTTGAGGTCATCAAATAGCTTACGTAAGACTAAACGGAGACCAAGGATTTGTCGTTATATGTGGACTGACGAGCCTCTCGCGACTCTCTTTTATGCCCCATATACACACATCTATATAATTGTCTCGCAGTCTGTGATATTTGGCAATTGGAAGACCGTTTCTATGGCTTACCGTTACGTCACAAGATTCCAGAGTAAACTCGCCATCTAATTGATCGGTTTGATCTACGCGTGCATCGGCTGCTAAATCTCTGGGGCAAAAATACACCAACTGCAAGTAGCAATTGAAAGAGCCTCCTCATTTTTCTCCATCCAAAAAAATCGGACTAAAAAACGACTAGTTGCAATCAAAGACAGCAAATGGGAGCTTTTTTCGTACCACCAGCATCATCGTTCATCGCGACATTCGATTGACTCCGGCTGGAAAATCTAACCATACATTTCGTGAAACAAGTTGAGGTTGGCTGATCCGCAAAAGCGAAGGAATCCGGTACACATCGGATATCGTAAAAAAAAGGCGGAGGTTTGACGTATGTGCCGGATAGATGGATAACAATTATTCCGAACTCGCTTGGGGTGGTCAAGTAGCGTGACCATGGGTATGCCTATAACCGTCGTCCTCGTCTTCTCGTCGTCGTCATCGTCGTCCACGACGACGGATTGCCTTCATATTTCTCCCGTACATCAATCGCGTACGAGTTTTACCACGAGGAATCGCCGGAGACCTGTATACAACAGTACCGTAGGGCTCAATTGACATTAAGGGTAACTTTGACAGTTTTTGTAGCTACTTCAACGGAGCACCAAAATACGGTTTAAATGTGTGCTTAAACTTCTTTTCTATTGTTGCCCAAATTTGTTGATCAAGCTTGTTATAATGTTGCTCAAGTCGATTTTGATCTCAACGATAATTATAACACTGATTAAGGGGTCTTCTCACTTTAGACGCTACAAAAAGGTATTTTCATGAATTTTTTTGAGGGGTTTATATTATAGATATCGATATAAAAGTTGTTACACTTGAAAAATACATTTCCGAAATAAATTTAAAAAAAATTTATGTATTTATGTAACCCAAACAAATTTTAAACGCGTTTTTCTCGAAACAACGTTTTTCGACGGCTTGTTGATCCTTATGAACCGATCCTTATGAAATTTTAACCACATATTCTTTACAACTATAGCTATAGCGCATATCAAGGATTTTTTAATTTTGATATTCACTCTTTTTTTTCCAAAAACCATGAAAAAACACGTTTTCTTTTTTTTCGAAAAATGTCTGCCATTTTTTTATTTTTGCATATATAAAAATTCGTATGATATGCCCTATAGCCATTAACATACTGAATCTAAAACCGTTTGATTTTTTTGTTTCGGATGATCCATCTCCGAGATTTCATCAACAGCGCAGGCCTACAATTTTTTTAGGACATTTTTTTAACGACCATTTTCGTCTATAAATACTGACCTGAATAATTTGAAAAAAAAAAAAAAACGTTTTTGTATATCGAAATTTTATTTATTAAGTGTAACAACTTTTATATCAATATCTATAGTATAAACTTATCGACAAAAATACATGCAAATAGCTTTTTTAGCGTCTAAAGTGACAAGACCCCTTAAGTGCCTATAATAGTACCCTAGAAACTTGATATACTCATGTAAAATGTTTCCTTAATAAAGATGACAAATTGATTGAAAAAATCGTTTTTCATTTAATTCCATGTATAGTGCATAAACATTTTTTTGATTAAAATGATGTTTTTTTTTATCAAACTGATGTCAATCTTTGACATCAGTTGCATTTCAATGCCTTGTTAAAGAAATCCGACAATCGAGGTTACTTTGACACTTAAAAAATATATATGAAGTTGTGGAGGGGGGGGGGATGGGGCTTGACTATCTTATGCATTGTTCTAAAGGAGGAAAAAAATTGAATTTCGGATGTTAAAAAAAAGTTACCTACAAAAAACTTCCAAAACCTGTTTCAAGTAACCCCATTTTACGGTAGCCGTCGACATGGAGGCGACGATGAGCTTCTCCGACACTTGTGTCGTGGGAACGGGGAGCGCAAAAGTGTGGACACATTTCTGGTCATTCGGAGTACCATGTAGCCTCTCGTTGAGCCCGGTTCCTTCGATACTTCCGGTTGAATGACCGCGGCTCGAAATTCTTCCGATCGATTTCGAGCGCCTTCTCAGCCGGTGGTGACGATCGAGGGGATAAAGGTGGAAGATCATGCGAGGAACGATATCGTCAAGTCCCTCTCTGCCTCTCTCTCTCTTTCTTTCTCGATCTCCTCCTACTTGCCGATCTCGTTGGGCGTCGTTGCGTCGAGTGCGGAGAACGAAGTGCAACGCTTACGTACGTGCACGTACGTCGAGTATGAGGAATAAAAAAATGGACACTTTAAGGGGGCAGATAGTCCCCGTTGTAAGGACTTCGGGTATGTCTTATTACTACCTTTGGCTGGTACATGGTACTTTCTTTTTACAAGCTTTTATTTAACTTGACTTTCCGTGAGATGCAAAACGGAAAATCAATATTTCCCCCACTTCCTGACTACTTAGAGCTCTGAAATTTTGCAAACACGCATTTAAAAGGTGATAATGCATGATTCAACTGAAAGAAAAAAAATACTCCAAATTTTCAACTTCTCGTTTAAAATTAGCCATATCTAATCATCCATATAAAATCTCACTATACATACAAATAAATTCGTAGCCGACTGTGTTTGTATGTGAAAAGTTTATTTGCAGCAATTAGTCTTAAGTTCAACCCCAACTACAGTCTCTGTTATTTTTTACAAGTATTCCATGTTCCTAACGTACCGACTCGTAAACTAGTGAACTACTAGTAACTGCCAACTAGTCATTTACCAGTTAGTTAATTTAGACATGTAAATTAAAGATTACGTGTCTAAATTTTGAGCACCCCAAGCTTTTATTTATAATCACATATAGGTGACTTGGTAAATAATGTTTTTTCCTGCTTTTTACATCTGAATTATTTTTGACTTTTTAGTCTTTAAATAAAACCATTGTGATTATAAATAAAAGCTTAGTCGATCTCAAAATTTAGACATATAATATTTAATTTGCATAAATCCGTTAGCATATCAACAGTATTCAATTTACTGTAAAACAATCTTGGATTTCGTAAATAAACATTTTGAAACTGAGTATAAACGTGTGATAATAATTTCTCTAATTACTATTGTGCCAAATTAAATCCGGTTAATGAAACTGAATTGATCAAATTTATTAAACGTTTACAAAGCTGAGCGGCCCAAGTTTTTATTCAGTCACAAATAAATGACTTGGTAAAAAAAAATATTTTCTACCTTTTAGTAGATACCTCAAATAAAAGCTTGTTTTAAAAAATATTTTTGTTGCATATCATTTGATCAATCTTTAAAAACGGCGGAGGTATGGCACGGTCTTCTAAACTGCATTTTCAAAACTGGCGTGACGTATAGCTAAAATACTAATCGACCGATTCTGATGGAATTTCGTATGAATCTTCCTAACCTTATTGTCTAAAACATGACCCTGATTGTTTTTTAAATGACAAAAGTAATTTTTTTATTGCAAAATGTAGCCATTTTTTCCGGAAATTCAATCTTTTCGTTTCAAAGCGTACCATTTCATCGATTTTCGACATTTCTGACTTTTTCTTGGTTCATATTCTGCGTATGAATGTTAATGAAAGAAAAATCGTCGTTGGTTTTGTTTTCAGATTAATCCCGGAGACGCTACGGGTCACGCCGTCTGACAACATCCGCCGCAACCCGTTTAGAAGACCGTGCCATACCTCCGCCATTTTCAAATATTAATAGATAAATCAAAAATACCACGAAACAGCCAAAAGTAGTAACAAAACATTCCCCAAGTCTCAAACATGGTGAAGAATTTTTTCCTTGTAAAAAAAATCATGAAAATCAGCAATTTTTTCCTCGCCCAAAGGTACCCCGCCACCCTATAAGACTCGGGGGAACGTTAACGTATATGTATGTGATATGGTCGATGGTTTCTGTTGGTCCCCGATTGCCTGTGCTCGCTTTAGCCGGCGCACTCGGGCCACCGCCTCTCTCTCTCTCTCTCTCTCTCTCTCTCTCTCTCTCTCTCTCTCTCTCTCTCTTCACTCTTACATGTACATGCCCGTTGAAAAAACGCGCCGGGCGTCGCGTCGATTCTCGTGGTAGTCGTCACAGGAAGAAGGCAGGGGCACATCCGTATCGTGGTCAGAATCCGTGACCCCCCACGTACACGTATACGGAAAAATACACGCTCGCTTATATCCCTCTCGAGAAGGCAGCCGACACAATCGTGAAAGAGCCCAACGCACACGCACGCGCACCCACGTGGAGAGAAAAAGTGACGAGGGCCGGCAAAATATTTGCAACTGGCGGAATATCGGATATGTCTCATTTCTAGGTCGAACAAGGGAACGCTATTCCGTGAGAAATTCACCAGTGATTTCTAACCCGCTGACGACGATTTGGAAATTTTTTGAAAATTTTTTTCTTCGTTTTTGGGAAAGCCCTTCTACTTTTGAGCCGTCGATGTTTAAGGCGGGATATACATTTAGACGGGGATAAATTAAGCAATTTCGAGGGATTTTTTAAACTAAAAAAGAATTATTATACAATTGTCAAACTTCAGGTATACTGTAATAGTATATTTGAGTATAGAAAACAATTTTTTCGCCCTTTTTGGAAAAGGTCTTTTAATTTAGGCAGGAAAAAAATAAGCAACTTTGAGGGATTTTTTAAACTAACGAATAATTATTCTACAATTATCAGAGGTATGCTTTAATAGTGAATTTAAGTATACAAAATAATTTTTGGTAAATATTCGGAAGTGTCACTCGTGTCAGAATCGAGCTGATTTTTTTTCACCCAAACAAACCCAAACACTCCATTGTGAAGTTTAAACTGAATATTTTCGAAAATGTTCTTACCTAAGTCTCGATGTATATTAGTGTGTTTACTTTTGTGTTGCCCAATACATTGGTGACCTATTCGCACTTAGTATTTGCATGTTTACATTTTACCGAAAAAAAATGATAATGCATTAAAAACATTATGCGCCATCAAAATAAGACTTAATATAAGGTTTCATAATCATAAAGAATTGATAAAGAAATTTACAGCCTCTTTTTAGCGGGAGTAATACGTCCGAATATTTACCCAATTTTTGAACATTTTTTCCACCCATTTTGGCAAAGCCCTTCTACTTTAGACGGGAAAAAATTAAGCAATTTTGAGGGATTTTTTAAACTGAGAAATAATTATTCTACAATTATCAAAATTTAGGTATACTTTAATAGTATATTTAAGTATACAAAACAATTTGTTTTTAATTCATTTATCAAAAAAACTTTAAGCAAATATTCTACATATATACACAAGGCCAAAGAATTAAAGGATATTGAAAAAGTCCGCTAATTTTAGGGTCATTTTCAAATAGCTGTAACTCCTCGAAAAATAGTCGTACAGCAAAATAAAAAAAAAAAGGAAATTGAAGGTGTGAATTTTAGTAGCCATCAAAAAACCAAAGTAAACAAAACTTTCAAAATTTTTGCTCATCTTTCACAGTCTGCACGGACTTTAATAATTTTTTTTGAATGATCGGATTAAAAGGATCGTCTAGCTGGATTCTTCCACTTTAATTTCAGCGGTGGGAGAGCGATTTTTTCTCGCTGAGTTATCGATGTTCAAAGCAAAAATGACACTTTTGACTTTGATGACTGATTACTCGGAGACTAATGGTCGCACAGAAAAAAAACCAGAGGGTTTTGGAAACTTTGAAGTAATCTCTATAAGATGCTTTCATCATTTTTCTATCAAGATTTTTTTATGCGGGAAAATGGATTTAAAAAAACATGAAAAAATGGCGTATTTACGAATATTCTTTTAACAAAGAATTATTTTGCCAATATCGAATAGATTTAAAAAAATTCGATTTTTTTTATGACCTCAAAGTATCCTAAAAAAGCGCCCAAAAGCTTAAACCCCTGCAATTTTTTTGCATTGTGTTCCGAATGATCGAAATTGTGGTTTATGCCAAAAATATACAGAAGTATGGGCCCAGATACTTATACTTCAAAAAAATGCAATAAAAAAAAATCGATTTTTTCAAAATCGCAAGTGGGGGTAACCCCTTAAGAAAAATTCTACGAACACACACACAGAAGTATGGGCCCGGAATAGATGACTCTATGTAAGTTTACAAAAAAAAATATTTTCTTCGTGTAAACTGAAATTGAAACTTCAAACGCGTTTTTCTCAAAATGGCATTTCTGAAGTCGGTGACCAAGATTACTCGAACACTAATGAACCGATCTTCTTGAAATTTTGCAGGCTTATTTAATACATAAAAATGTAGTCTTTAATCGTTCGATTTTTTTTTTCCGAAAAAAAATGGCCGTTTTATAGCCAAAAAACGGCCGTTTTTTTTCGTTAAAATCGAACCATTAACTTTGACTGTCCGCCATTTTGTGAAAAATGAATATTTTTTAAAATCCTTCGATTAAAGACTAGTTTATACTTATATTTGACTAAATCCATCCGCATTTTTTTTTTCAGATGATCCACTTCGCCGTAATGTTGGTCACCGCAAACCGTGTATATAAAAACATTATTTCATTGACGGCCATTTGCCACTAAACAATGTAATATTTTTCAATAAAAAAATTACTGAAAGTTCTTCAAGATGTGTTCTTTAAGATGGTATATTGATCGATTGAAAAAATTTGTAGTTTTCTTTTAAAAAAATCATGAAAAAGGCCTTTTTTTGCGCTACAAGTGGGGGTAACGCCTTAAGGAATTGAGACCCTACGACTCGTCATTTCCGCACTTTTTAAGGACTCCAAACTCATTCCTTAAGTCACGCATATGGACGTGGGTGTTTGTGTATGTGTGTGTATGTATGCGTGCAGGCGAACAACTCTTCTTATGGGTATGAGACCCCACAGTTTGTCACTTCTGTGGTATTTTATGACTCCAAACTCATCCCATAAGCCACGTACATTGTGGGTCATGGTTCAATACTGTGTATTGCCCCCTCGATTGCTTATTACGGCTTCTAAGTGCTCTGGCATGTTGAGCACCGCCGGATATCCCTTTGCGAGATCCCTTGCCAAACTCAAAGGAGCTCTTCAGTCAATTGACGGTGACCCCCCAGATTCAGATAATCCCGGCGCAATCGACGACCAACCATGTCCCAGACATGTTCAATGGGATTCAAATCGGGACTCCTGGCTGGGTGGTCGAGGGTCGTCACCTTATTCGCGTCGAGAAAATTTCTCGTTAGCCTCGCGATATGAGGACGAGCGTTATCCTGCATAAGGATAAAGCCATTTCCCAAAGGTCTACGCAAGGGCAAGACGTGGGGTTCCAGGATTGTATTGACGTACATTTCGGCTGTCAATGTCCCTGGAATGATGACTAATGGCGTTCTAGTGTTGATAGATACGCCTGCCCATACCATCACAGAACCACCATTAAAAGGAGCAATCGGCTGCGTGTATCCCTCGCGATCACGTTCTCCAAGGCGGCGCTACACATTGGAGCGCCTGTCACTGTCATGAAGCGAATATCGCGATTCGTCAGTGAATAAAACGGGGGTCCACTGTCTCCGACGACAGTTTTGATGACGATGAGCGTAGGCTAGTCGGGCCCTATGACGCCTGCTATTTAGCATAGGCACTCGATTTGGGCGACGAGAATGTAGTCCTTGCTCGTGTAAACGATTCCGGATCGTTTGTGCCGAAATGGATCGCCGAGGAAACTCCTGTCGACGATTTTGAATCCGATGGGCGATAGTATGGGCATGTATGGCGGGCTCTCGATGAGCATGTCGAACTATGGCCCTGTCATCTCCATGGTAGTTATTCGTCGTCTACCTTGTCCCGAACGTTGCGTATAGTTACTAGTCTCACGAAATCGGGCATAGACACGACTGATTACCGATTGACTAACGCCCATCATATTGGCAACTTGCTGTTGCGGATAACGACCCTCACGCAAAAGCGTGACCACACGCGCATTTTCGACTATAGACAAAAGTCGCCTCATTAAGATTTTTTTTTCAATTGCGAAAAGTCTCGACGTTTGTATGAGCTGGAAAAAAAACTTTTTTTTCCTTAAACAAAGCTCATACCATAAGGTGCACGCTGAACAAAATTAAGCAAGAGTTAAAAACTTGCAGCCGAAGAAACAGTGATTGATAGAAGGGCATACGGTTTTGCAACTAAACATTAAATCAATATTAAAAGAAAGGTAAATACAGTTACAGTGTCAGATGAACGTGACACGATTGTTTTTGAGAGATGTGAAACTTTGCATCCCTCAGTTATGAGTCTCGATTAATGATCGTGGGACGTGTGCGTAGGGTGTCGTATCCTTAATGTAAATTGTACACACGCGTATATTCAAAGAACTGTGAATTCCAACAACTCCAATCGCTTGTCGTATCATGAAAAACGTTCAGCGCTATTAAAAAAAATCTAACAATTTTTTTTTCAATTTTCTTGAATTAATTTTTTTTAGTAAAAAAAATTTAACTAATTTTTTTTTTCATTAAACAAAAATTTGTTCCCGTTGTTCAACAATCAACATTTTTTAGCACCGGAAGTTCGGATCAGTGCCAAAAAAATTGTGATTCTCAAAAGACGAATAAAAGGTGGTAGATTTAGCCTTTAATCGATTTTTGGCAAAAACCACAATTTCGATCATTCGGAACACAATGAAAAAAAATCGCAGGGGTTTAAACTTTTGAGGGCTTTTTAGAATACTTAGAGGTCATAAAAAAACCGAAATTTTTTTTTATCTATTCGATATTGGCAAAATAATCCTTAGTTAAAAGAATATTCGTAAATATGCCATTTTTCATGTTTTTTAAATCCATTTTCCCGTATGAAAAAAAAACTTGATAAAAAAATGATAAAAGCATCTTATAGAGAATATTTCAAAGTTTCCAAAACCCTCTGGTTTTTTTCTGTGCGACCATTAGTCTTCGAGTAATCAGTCATCAAAGTCAAAAGTGTCATTTTTGCTTTGAACATCGATAACTCAGCGAGAAAAAATCGTACAGAGCTCTCCCACCGCTCAAATTAAAGGGAAAGAATCCAGCTAGACGATTCTTTTAATCCGATCATTCAAAAAAAAATATTAAAGTCCGTACAGACTGTGAAAGATGAGCAAACATTATGAAATTTTTTTTACTTTGGTTTTTTGATGGCTACTAAAAATTGGCTGATGCGAAAAATTTTTGAGCTCAAGATCTCAAAACTAGAGATTCACATCTTCGATTTTCTTTTTTTATTTTGCTGTACGACCTTTTTTCGAGAAGTTACAGCTATTTGAAAATGACCCTAAAATTGGCGGACTTTTTCAATATCCTTTTATTCTTTGGCCTAGTGTAGTTCTATCATTTAAAGAGAAAAAAAGAAGACTTCAATCGAAGATTATGACCAGAGTTGTCCGCGGTATCGTAATGGGCTTGAAGTTTGCATCGTTGGGATGCAACGATTTTTTTTACTTTCTTATTTTTATTAGTATGAAAAATCAGATTCTCTGTAGATTTGGGTTGTAGATCGCTCAATAAGGAGCGTGAAAATGGTCACGGGATTTTTATAGCTCAAATCAATCAGAGAAAATTTTGCAAATTCAGTGAAAATAATATTCCGTTGCATCCCAACGATGCAAACTTCAACATCATGTATCGTAACGCGTCACTTTGCTCACCTGTTGAGACAGAAGGAGAAGCAATGTCGCAGCAAAATTGACGTTTCTTGGCTGGACAACCCTTTTGCGACAATTTGACAATTTTATTGTCGTTTTTCGGAGATACCAGCTTTTTTAACGGCTCTCCTAACTCGGAGCCGGAAAAAATAGGAATTTTCGTGGTTTTTTCTGGGAAAACGGGTGCAAATTGTCAACTTTGTGTTTTTCTTACATTAAAGAGTATAGCTTTACGTATTTTTTTTATAGCATAGAGTATAGCTTTACGTATCTTTTCTTACAATTTTAGCATTGAAAAATATTTATTAATGTGGTAGATTGAATGGGTTGTGCAGAGCACTGTTTGAAAAACGTCCCGTCGCGGTGATCACGTCCGCTCGGAAATAAATAATCCGAAATGAAGAAATCAAACGCATTTGGATTTTGCATGAAATTATCTATCTGCTTGGACGGAAGCTTTGATAAAATATTGATTTTCGAAAAAACGACCGCCGCCCAAAGTGAAGATATCGATTTTGGGTGAAAAAACGCTCTACTTTTGTTGATAAAAACAATTATACATCGAAAAAAATTAATTCCTTCGTTCAAGCACTACTTTTTGATATGTAAAAGAAGCTCATAAGATTTGAAGTTTATCGGTGCAGTAACTTTGAAGATATCGTCGTCACCTATTTTGAAAAGTCATTTTGAGAAAAACGCCCTTGAAATTCGCCAGTTTGCGCAGCCTACCTATAAATACCTATAATTCTCTCACCTTTGGACAGACAGACTTAATAAAATATTGATTATCAAAAAAATGACCGCAGTCCAAAGTGAAAGTATCGATTTGGGGTGAAAAAGCTCTATTTTCATTGATAAAAACAATGATGCATCGAAAAAAATCCCTCATCCAAGCACTACTTTTTGATATGTAAAAGACGTTCGGAAGATTTGAAGTCGAACGTTGCAGTGATTTTGCAGATATCGTGGTCACCCATTATCGAATAGTCATTTTGAGAAAAACGCGTTTGAAATTCGCCGGCTTGCGCAACCTACGTATAAATGCTTATGACTCTCCCAATCTTCAACGGACCGACTTGAAATTTTCAGAGAATATTTTTAAAATGTTTTATTTTCAGAATCCGTCGAAAATGAAACATCAATGTTTTTTTAATGATATTGAAGTTTGCATCGTTGGCACGCAACGAAAGTTTAGTGAACCAATTTTTTTTTTGCCAAATTCAGTCTACAAAAATCGCTCAGCCGTTTTGAGGCTCCTTCCCAAATAGGGTTTTACAATCAGCACAGTAATGGCCCACGACTGGTTGCCAGAGAACAAACGATGGCGCGGTAATGGCTATACAAACGGGCCAGATCCGCACCATGCATGGTTGGTAATGGTAAACCATGAATGGCTGCTAAGACTTGGCCAACTATCATACGCCCATATTGGCCCAGCAACGGCTGCCGGACCTTCTGCCGGAAATGAAAAACAAAAAATTGACAAATTATGAATATAAAAATTCTAGTAGTATCTTTTTTGTTTTCTTATGCTTTACTTATGTCCATGTAAATAGAATAATTGCATTAAAAGCGCTTTCTGAATAGTTCAAGTTTTTGCCTTTCATCGGGATCGAACCTGCGCCTTTCGTTCTAGTGTCGAGCGCCCTACCCACTTAGCCATTCTAACACTTACAGAGTCCATCGTTTGTTCGTTCCTTACTTTTATGCCGATAATTTTATTCGTGACATTAAAGTTTACCGATAATTTTTTCGGTCCATTTAGGCTGTAAAAATAACTCGCTCGTTTTGGGTGAAGTTCCGAAAAGCACACTCCTCTGATCGAGCTGAAATTTTGCAATGAACTTCCTCTCATTATCCTAAGAGAAACCGTTAACGGATTTTTGACGACTAGCAATAGTTTTCGATATATCGCATTATAAAGTTTATTATTTCACGCCATACGAGTATATCTATATATCCGATAGACACCCCCCACTCCTCCGGCCGCGCTGCTTCCTGGCAAACAGTGCTCGCCCGTATGTGCATATCACTTGCCATGTGGGATGGTTTTGTTTGGGTTTATTTAATATAGTAGAAGCGCAGTACAATAGATAACTTTCAATATACGATATATCGAAAACTATTGCTAGTCGCCAATATCCTTTTAAAGGTTCTCTTAAAGTATTGAAAAGAAGGTTGGTGCAAATTTTCAGCTTCATCAGTGGGATATGCTTTTCGAAACCTTATCCCTTGTTTTTACGTGTTACAGTTTAACGACCTGCATTTGCAAAACACCCAAAAACAAACCATCAATGGCTGGAATAGATCTGGCAAGCCGTTCATCCGCCTACGATACCCCAATGCTGATCGCCACATTATCGGTGCGATAGTATTGGCCCACGAATGGCTGGCATAGATCTGGCAAGCCGTTCATCCGCCTACAGTACCTCAATGCTGGTCGACGAATCATTGGCCGATTATCAGCAAACCGTTTAATGGCTGAATGCTGGCATTTTTGTTACGACAGGCGATCCTATATGGGTTATAAAAAATTTACAGCCTAAATTTGTAAGATAAGAATTCGGTTGATGAAAAAAACTAGAGGAATAAATTTGGAAAAAGGATTTTCGTTGCATTCCAACAATGCAAACATCAACAGCGTATTTTTTTAATGTTCACCTAACATCTGTTAGCCCTTGAGCAGTCAATATTTTATGGTTGCTCGTTCACGGCGATTCGTTTCTTTCACTCAAGAAGGCGTGAAAATCTTGTGGTTTTCAAATTAAGGATTATTCCTAAATTTTTTTACGCGATTATAACGCGTCACTCGGCCCATTTATTTAGACAGAACGAGCAAATGTCGAAAGAAACTGCGAACTTCTAGTTTGAGAACCCTTCGGCATGAATTTCGAGAATGTTTCGCTGGCTTTTTTCAGATACACCCGTTTGCTGTTGAATAGTCAATATTTAGTAGCTACTCGTTCCTGGCGTTTCCCGTCTGCATTCATCCCTTTCTCTCTCTCTCTCTCTCTTTCTCTCTCTCCCGCCCCCCTCTCGCCTTTCTATCTCTCACGATTTTTTTTTCATTTCTCCTGCACTCTTTTCATTTTTGCGCTCGGTGAACAAAAAAAACCTCGTGGTTTTTTAATCAGGGATTATCCCTGCAGTTCTTTGCGCGCGTGTGTAACGCGTCACGTGGCTCACGTGTGCACGTGTATGGTTGCGTATGTTTATTCGCGAGCACGGCTTTTTCCCTCTTAATATGCGCATTTTTAAAACGTTTCGTTGCGGATTTCCCAATCCCTCGCGCTTCGAATTCCGCCGATCTGCGAATCCGTGAATAAATATCTATACCCGATGCACATACGCGTGTACAAAAAATAAATACGCGTTTTCTATACGGGACAACAAAAAATGAATATCCCACGAGGGCTTAGGAATTTATTTATTTTTTTCAAGCGTATAAAAGAATTTTTTAATAACCACTGATGTTTTCTTCGAAATAGGAAGGTCGTATGCGGAGCGCGAGATTAATGGATGTTTTTTCGTTGATCTCTTACCTCGTATAGTGTACCCTTGTCGCTTTGGTTCGTAGATTCGAGGCGAGTACTCGTATTTACCATTTTAAGGGGGGAGATACCTTTAGGTGAGGAAAAAGATGGGCGATTTTCATGATTTTTTTTAAACACACATTCCTTTACTTTTTTGTTTTGACGTATAGCGAGAAAAACTAATCGACCGATTCTGATGAAATTTGTGAACCTTATTGTCTATAGCATGGTCCTGAGTATTTTTGAAAATATGCACAAAAGTGTTTTTTTTTCTCGCCAAACGTAGCCGTTTTTTTTTTCAGAAAATTCAATCTTTTTCTTTCAGAACGTACTATGTCGTCGATTTTCATAATTCTCCACTTTTTCTTGGTTCATATTCTGTGTATGAGTGTTAATGAAAGATAAATCTTCGTTGGTTTTTTTTTAGATTGATCCCGCCGACGCTACGTGTCGCGCCGTCTGACAACATCCGCCGCAACTTGTTTAGAAGTCCGTGCCATGCATCAGCAATTTTTAAAGATTGAGAAAAAAATACCATGTAAGATCCAAAAGTAGTAATACAACATACCCTAAATCTAAAAAATGGTGAAGAAATCGTTTATTTAAAAAAAAATCATGAAAATCAGCAATTACTTTCTCGCCTAAACGTTTCCCTTCCCTCTTAAATGCGAATACATGTTCGAACAGAGAATCATGTCCAATTACTGTGCTTCGATTTTACCTATCGGAAGTTTTAAAACGACTGAAATTCGTCACGATCGCTTTTTTTTCAAACGCAAACGTCAAAATTGTCAGACCCGTCACTAAAAAAAAACTATTTGGAAATTGTTTTTCGTACAGCGCGACATGTTCAGTTCCATCATCCGTTCTTCATCGTTTATGAACCATTCGTTCGTTATAGCAGAACTCTTATTTGTGCCTCCATTTCTGCAATTCCTCGAAACTTTTTCAATAGCCTCTCATTTATAATCGAATGAGAAAAGCGTTTTTCTTTTAATTTTTTCAAATATTGAACGAACCAGTTTTACGAATTTTTTCAAATGATGACGTACTATTTCTATGGCGAAAATAGCGCACGCAAATATTGAACGGCTCGAAGTGTGAAGAATAAGGCGAGAGGACGAGTTAACTTTTTTTTGAGCTGCGGATACAGGATCGACGAATTGGTTAGGCAAGGACTCGAGAATTCATGGCTCCGCGTTGCGGGGCTCGCGAAATCAAGAGGGGTGCTGGCCAATTGGCCGTGTAATTCTATGGGGCTACAAAAGGACTCCGAATGCTTTCTCTCTCTCTCTCTCTCTCTCTCTCTCTCTCTCTCTCTCTCTCTTGGATCGTCTCTGCGGCTTTCCACTCATATATACGCGTTGGTAATTCCACATTTAATTCAGCAACCCCACGATAGTATGTTCTCTTCCTCTCTCAAATAAACACACCCTTTTAACCGAAAATTCCGCCTGGTACACCGAACATGCACTCATGTGAGTGTGTATAAATATATATATGCTCTCAGTGGATTATTATGCGAGGGGATGCGGCGATTATGGTCATTGGCCTCGTGAACCTTATCCAACCTGCTGCTAAATACGTAATGCATTTTCCCTAACGCTATTTTTTCGTTCACTTGAAAAAAGCGTTTTTCATACTGAAAATAGAGTTTTTCATACTTAAAAAAGCGCCATCTATATTGCAATAATTTATTTTACGCAAACTAAGTCCATACGCACGATACTATTTTATTCTCAATAGGAATAAATGACGTTGAAGTTTGCATCATTGGAATGCAACGAAAAATATTTTTTTTTTTTCATTTTCCAAATTTTCTCTGACAGTTTTGAGCTACGACAATCGTGCAAACATTTTTTAGGATTTAGCTATGTGCAACAAATTTGCATAATATCATTTTCGATAATACTGAAAAAAAGAAATGGAAATATATTTCCAATCTCTCACTGGAATTCTCAATGGAACACTTCACGTTATTGCAGAATAAAAATATTTTCCATGCAAAAAACAGGCCAGACTCGCAGTATCAGCGTTTTCTAATAATAAGCAATGCAAAGAGTTCTTTTAATCGAATTTAGCAGAAAACTGTTGTTCTCGAGTGTCAATCAGTGAACCGAGTTCGATATGTGGTTGATCCCCTCGCGAAGAAAAACGATTCCTAAAATATTTTTGTTTGCGAGAGTTAACAGGGGGCAAAAGAAGAGAAAACAATCGTCATTATTGATAGAAAATAAGTCGGCAATTAATTGAAACTGCGTCGCAATTTTGCGTAGGGTGGAGGGGAGAAGGGGGCTCGCTGGTGGATGAGGCGTGAAACGTATGATGTAAAGTGTGTATAACAGTCGAGATGATAGAAGCTGCAGTCCCGGGTTTACTGTCCTCGGATTTTTATCTCGACGCAATAAACATGTCAGATATAAAGGATTGTACGCGCGGGGGCGTGCACACTTGTTACACTTTTGAGCCGATGCGTCTTTCCTTCATCACCCATTTTTCTCTTGTCCAACTTGTCGTCGAAGTTTCGTCTCTTGGTACTTCACCGTTGTAATTCGTGAAAAAAAAACGCTTAGACGGAAAATATGTTTTTTTAAAAATATTTCGACAAAAAAGAAGAAAAATTGTAAAGTTGCGAGTCTGCGTCGTGAGAAGTGTGGCAAGGTTTTGCAATAAGAATGAGGGGTACTCCGGTACAGATGGAACTTTGACATTTGACGGGACGGTAGGTTTAAGCCCAAGGATGGAAGGATAAATAGAGAGATTGGGGAACTTTTCCCTTTTTCATGTCAAGAAGGGTCATTCTACATTAAGATTAGTGAGAAGCGGCTCAATCTTCAAATTGATAAGAAAAAGTCTCGTGTACTTTTTATCAAGGGTATTTCAGGCTGAAATGTACTTGTCTCCTTTATTTACGCTGTTGAAGTTTGCTTCGTTGGAATGCGACGGAAATACATTGTTAGTTTTTTTTCCATTTTATTGCTGTCTAAAATTTTCTTCGTTAGATTGAGGTTGTAGGTCTTTAATGAAGATGTTAAATAAAAAGTTGCCGTAGCTTTGATATGTCAAAAAAAATTGCAATGTGAAATGAATGATTTTCGTTGCGTTTTAAGGATGCAAACTTCCATGTCATCTTTATTTTGGACTTGTCCTTTACTTTGAAATTTTGGACTTGTCCTTTATTTTGACATTTTGAACTTGTCCTTTATTTTGATATTTTGAACTTGTCCTTTATTTTGATATTTTGAACTTGTCCTTTATTTTGACATTTTGAACTTGTCTTTTATTGTGACATTTTGGACTTGTGCTTCGTTTCGACATTTCAACGTATCGTCTATTTCAACAATTTTTTCTCTCGTTAATTCCGTATGTCTCCTGTTCAAAGTAGTCGATCGAAACGCTTGAAAAATGAAATTACTGACATTTTTTATACGACGTATTTTCGATAATCGGTATGCCAAGTTTTCCAAATCGACAATCGATGCAGAACGTACGGCTGAGAAATATTCCACGCAGGACGATACACAAAGTTGACATCGATGATCTAATCGTGTGAAAAAAGACCACCAAGGAAAAAGAGTCTATTGACATGGAGGCGAAATCTTGACACGTATCGACGTGTTGATTCATTTAATTGGAAATCTCAAGAGAATATCGGGAACCGAAATTGACATGACCTCAAATGTGCACCTTTAGTCGAATTACGTAATTTTTTTTTTCCGATGTTGATCGATAGATGGACGGTATACTTATCAATGATTTATTTTTGGCAGTCCTTAAAGGAGGAAATATTTTTTGAAACTCCAAATGTGATTGTATTTCGCTTAGGAGGATCTTTTGCCAGAAACTTGATGGTGTTAAATTCTGCATCGTTGAAATGCAACGAAAATTCTTCTTTATTTATTCGTTTCTTCATCTTTATCCCCATGTGAATTTCTCTTTTGCAGTTTTAGGTTATGGATGTCTAATGAAAATCTCCGAAAATATTTCAATGACACTTGTAGCCTAAGTGTGCAAAAAAATTGGGCAGTACAAAACAAAAATATTTTCGTAGCATTCCAACGATGCAAACTTCAACATGCTGAAACATGACACTTGATCGTGACGAAGCTGTGACGAGAATATCGTGATTTTTTATTTTATTACCTGAACTTGATCGGTTTTCGTGTTAGCTGCCACCCATGCTTCGGCAAAAGTCTCCATGGCGCTCTGAAAATCCATACCCCCCTTTTCAGGCCGAGGACCCAGCTCAATTACTGCCCGTTGACTCGATGACCAGCATCGCCATTTCGTTCTTTTTTTCAATCCTTTTCTCAAATCCTTCAATCACATCGCACTGCCCTCGAAAGCCACTGCATCTCGTTCACGTTCATCAAAAGCACGAACTTCAACTCATCGATTCGAGAAACAATTATTCGCGGCCTTAATTTTTCTTCCGAACAAAACTCGCGACCGTTTTGTCGAAGGATCGAACCAAATGGTTGTTCACCTTCGAAAACTCGTCGTATCAAGCGATATTATCGAAGGGCCAAATGTCTTCGCGTTTTGGGCCGATAATTGGCGGGAAAACGATGGAAAGCCTCCACCAAACGTTTCGCGCATTCCCGAGCGAGTTTTCTTCGAGCACAGATACAACAATCCTCCGGACATTACGAGTGTCCCCTTTCTCGCGATTCTCCCCACGTTTTTTTGTTTTATCACCAGATTAATATTTATCACTTTTCAATAATTCATTCGACCGGCAAAAAATGAAACTTTCCGCCTCCGAGATCACTGCAACACTTCGACGTACTTCGGGCAAACCAACGATGAAAACTTGTCGAGAAAAAGCTCCGCGAATAACGTTGTCCCCGACGACCATAAAAACCTCGATTCCAATCTTCGGCGCGTCTTCCAGCACGATTATATCTCCATAATCATCATCGTTCGATCAATCATTCCAAATGTATTCTCTTCTCTATTTTCATCTCGCGCATAATGACCCTCCATGCGATGTTTCTCCAAAGAAATTTCCTTCGATGTTTTCCTAATTACGATCTCACGATCAACTTTCGAGCCCAATTTTTTCCTTGACGCTCCTAGACTTCCATTCATGTCATCGAACTTTGTACACCAATCGGGAATACATACGTGCGTTGCAAATGTTCTTTTTTTGTTTGTTTGTTTTTTCTATCTCCGTCTCGTTTCGCGTTTGGGTCTCGGAGATTGCGTAGGATTTCGGTGAGGATAAAACACGGAGGGGGATGAGAAAAACTAACGATAACAAACGAAGACGTTAATTTTTCCACGTCAACACGTGCGGCGCGATACGCAGACGGCGACGCTCGGCCCGCGACTGTGTGTGCCCGAGCGTCGCGGCGCTCGTTCTGCCCCTCCGACCGCCCTACCACGACTATCCACCGTCAATCCCCCACTGCCGGATTTCTCGCGGACCTCTCCCGTGACGCTGAGACATCCTCGCATCCACCGGCTTCACCCTCCGGCTTTATCATCCCCTTCCATCCCTCCGGAAGAACGTCCCTCTCGTCTTCGTTTCATCGGGTTACTCGCGCAGCATCCCAACTTGAGATCGGTCTAGCCTCTCTCTCTCTCTCTCTCTCTCTCTCTCTCTTTTTCTCTCTCGCCGGTGCTTTTTTACGAAAAAAAGGCACCGGCACGATGGAAAAATATTTTCCATCGTGTGCACACATGTAAATATTCCCATACGTACTGAACTGCTCTCAATTTGATCTCTGGTATGAGGAAAAGCAGCATGGAGGGCGAGAGAGAGAGAGAGAGAGTCTCTCTCGTTTCCCTTTCCAGCAGGAGTAATAATCAAGCCCATTGAGCCTCCCGCTCACCTTCCCACAACGACGCTCTAGGCCCTATTAGATATAGCTTCACTTCAACCCCCTGCACTCTACTACTCCACCCCCGCATTCTTCTCATCGCGGATTCTCCCACTCCGAGTCGCGAAATCCAACCCCTCGTCGCACTCCACTTCGCGTCTCTGACCCATAGCGGAGAGGTGTCTTTTCCACCTTCCACCTTCGCTCCATCCCTCCCGGTGTCGTTGCAGAGCTTGAGAATCTGGGAGATGGAAAATCGACGAGGGTGTGTCCTCTCATCGACTCGGCGATAAGGCGAGACCTAACGGCGATGAGCAAAGCTGCGGGAGACTATTTGACGGAACGTTGCACCTGTACGGTTATTCCACGCTGATTTTTGCTGGTGACGGTACATATGTGAATTGTCGTGCAAGATGGTTTAGACACTGAGCTAAATCTTTTAGCCGAGCTCGTTTTTATCGTTTTCATATTGGAAATTATTGTTGCTCGGTCGGTAACCATTTTTTTTAAGAATTTGTTCAAACAACAATGATATTGTATGAGGAGTGTGGTCCATTTGATTTCTTTACGACAATTTGTGTTTCAGCGAGCCCTCACAATCAAAAGTCCATGTCCATTCGGGGCGATCAGGCTTTCGAACAATCGTTGCCTTCCATCAGGATTTGCCTGCAAGTTGGTTGTTGGCAGAATTCATCGACATTGGACGTCATCCAGATTGGATCGTGATCATTCCATTTTTCTAAAAGACTCCGTGTATGCTACTATAGCGGACGTTCCTGGCTAAACATAACTTGGCCTAGCGGCGGTGTTGGCAGAAAGGTTTAAAAAGAACGTCCACAAAAAATGTCGAAGTTAAGACGAATAGCAGAGACTTTTTGCAGTTCGTGTCAGTAACGGCGGAAACGCGAAGGTGGTTTCGATAAAAAAGTGGTTTGGATTGTGATATCTCCACTTTAAATTAGCCGGGACCACTATCGTTGAAAAAAAAACATAAAGCAATAAAAACGTTTTTGTTTTTACTTTCGTTGTCACCTAAAGTGATCATATGGAATCTCGAATCATATACCAGGTGTGTAAGTATGAAACCGGAATTTGCCCATAGGTGGCGCTAGATGTCGATGCAGTTACCGACACATCACGTCAGCGGTGTCTTGTTATTGTATTGATATCCGACAACGATTTCCAACTCACAATAACACGAGTTTCATTCAGTAGCATTAGTTTATTAGAGATAAATATGTCGAGTCTTGTGCCAACAAATTACGATTTGCCGACAGCACTACTTTTCTGTTTTCATCTGAAGAAAACCGCAGCCGAATCGCATCGAATGCTTGTGGAGGCGTTTGGTGAGCATGCTCTCGGTAAAACACAGTGTTTCGAGTGGTTCAAACGGTTCAAAAGTGGCGACTTTGACGTGAGGAACGAAGAACGTGGAAGACCACCGAAAAAGTTTGAAGACGCTGACCTGCAAGCCTTGTTGGACGAAGACGACGCTCAAACACAACAACAACTGGCGGATCAGTTAAAGGTGACCCGAAAAGCCATCTCCAGTTATTTGTATCATATCATTACAATAAACGTGTTTTTTCTGTACAAAAATTCCGGTTTCATACTTACACACCTGGTACATACATGTATAATTGTGTATTAGTAACAGATTATGAATTTTCGGTTCGATACCCCTTTTGAATTTTTTCTACCTTACGACCGGAAGACCAAGGAGCGGTCATGAATCCACCCCTGCGAACTATAATAAATGAGTTGCCAAATTTGGAAATATGATTATTTTTTCAACGTTATCCAGAGCTTATAAAACACAGCGATTTCGTTCGACCACGCTGCGCGTATGCTCGTTTGACTATCACTCGATTCCGGTTTCCGGTGAATGGTCCACGATAATGTACTCGCTTATGCGCTGCTGATTATGCTCGCGGTATTAGCTATCATCAGAGGCTGCGATATCCGTTCTTTCGAATTTCTTACGCCTGTTTCCTGTGGCTGCTTCTGATAATCGTGATTCTCGACTCGTACTTCTTTTTTCGTTTACATTATTTTTCCTGCCGTGCCTTTGTTTTATGATTTTTACAACTTTAATCGCGTCCTGTTTCAACTCTCTGATTCGGAACGCAGATTGTACAAGCGCTTCCGGTAGACCAACTTTTGATTTCCTACATTGGGTGGTCTGCTTTCTTTCGTACAAACTCAAATGTACAATTAGAGTGTGCTGATATTGCAACGAATTTCTTTGAAAAATGTTTGATAAGCCTTAATTTAATTTTAGCAACTTCTAATTAGCCAGGGATGATGGGAAGATGTGTAATACTCATGTACTTGAATATTCCATCACTGGTCGCGGTAGTGCAGCCAATGACGACGATTTTGAATATTTTTCATTCAAGCATCTACACCAAAGTCTCATTGGCCTTCCGCAGACTAGTTGATGCGCCAGGCGGTGCACGGCTAAGCGGTCACCCCTCCCTATATTGGCCATGCACAATGCTGCTCGACTGGCAGTACCACCGGAGACGAACCGCCCATCCACCAATTTCTGTCGATTTGGAATGCATTTTTTCTGAATAATTTTCCAGTGACTAGCATAAAACAAAGTAACTCGGATGTTACAAAGTTACATTGTAAGTTATTTATACCTATTCCAACGATTTCCGTAAAATATGACCGATCAAAATTCAGCTGATGCTTAACTGGGAGTATAGTCCAGTAAAAGAGACGAAAACCCAGCACTTTTTAGCGTAGGATATGAAATTTTGACTGAAGGTAAATGGTTGCATACTGAAAGCAACCCCAATAAAATGTTGCCCCTCAACTCGCCCCAACTCTGCAAAATAGGGGTTGAAAACTTAAAAATCGCCGTATCTCGATAATTAATAGCCCGATCAAAAAAAGTTTCAAACAAAAGTTGTTTGGAATAATAAAGTTCGTATAAAGTTATCTAACGTCCAACCCCTCATCTTTGAAAATAGTGGCACAAAAACGATTCGAAAATTCGCGGTTGATGCGTGTGCGTGCGGAGTGGACATAAGATTTAGTGCCGCTATTTTCAAAGATAGGAGATTGGACGTTAAATAACTTTATACGTATTTTATTATTCCGAACAACTTTTGTTTGAAACCTTTTTGGATCGGGCTATTACTTATCGAGATACGGCAATTTTTAAGTTTTCAACCCTTATTTCTTAAGATTGGGGCGAGTGGAGGGGCAACATTTTATTGGGGTTACTTTCAGTATACAACCATCTACCTTCAGTCAAAAATTCGTATTTTACGCTAAAAAGTGCTGGGTTTTCGCCTCTTTTACTGGACTAGTAAGATAGGCTGGGGTCGATAGAAACACGGATCAAATGAAACAAGTTGAATAACTCAGAGACGGTTAGTGACAGCAGCATGGCCCCGAGGGGGAAAGGGACTGCTTTGCGTATCGGAACCTGTCGCTCAATGCGCGTCGCCCCCTGAGCGCGTATTTTTTATGTGGGTGCATCGCTTTTTCCACATAAAAAGTAAGTTTTTGACTATTAGTATCTTTCGTATCGCTCCAAAACTATTGTTCCTTCTTCAGCGTTGTTTACAATCATTATTACTATGAATGTCCTAGTTGCGTTTTTTGTGGTCAGTACCTACCTACAACACTTAGATTTTTTGCTGCTTCATAAAATATTTGAAGCGAGGGTGTAGGGGCAGTTGAAACAAACGGTTCGGGGTCAATTGAAACGAGTTTCTATTTACCCCGAACAAACATTTCATACGCAAGCGAGTTTTCCAAATTTTGTTTAATTTCTTAGATGCCGAGTAATCGGCTGAAAAGTAAAATAATATTAATGAACCTTAATATACCTTCAGTGATACTCAAACTGGAATAAAAAGCAATAAAACTGGTTATTTTGGTTAAAAGTATGTTTTATTCACAACAAACATACTTTATCACTTCATACACATCATTAACAGTACCTGGGTGTAATAGAAACATTAGTTCAATCAGCTGAAAACATCTATTTCAACTAATCCCAGGCGCCGTTTCAATTGACCCCGAAACAGGGTCAAATGAAACGTTTTCCGAGGGTTTCCAAAAAGCTTATACCTGAGTTGAGGGCATATAAGAAGCAAAATCAATAATGCTATCATATAGCCCGATAATCTAGCTATAATTAAAGCCTACTACCAAACAGATACGGTATAAACAGATATACTAACCGATTTTCTCAAAAACGTTCCAATTGACCCCAGCCTACTCCAACGCCGAAGCCCACCTACCAGTTTCGATCGATTTGGAATGCATTTTTTTCAAATAAGTTTTTAGTGACTGGTTACATTGTTAAAATTGTACTGACAAAATTGACTTGCAAAAAAGTTACATTGTAAGTCATTGATATTCCAACGATTTCCGTAAAGTACAAACCTTCAACGAACTTCCACGAATATTCCCTTTTTTTGCTTGAAGACGTTCCACTGTTGTCACGTAAAATCGAGACACCTTTTACGTGGAAGAAGCGTTTGTAGATTCGTCGAGACAACCCCGAATTCCCGCGAGATTCGTCTCTGCACTCTCTTGTGATGTTGCACAGTGCTAGCGAATAGAGAAAGCGAAATGTAACACGTATCAGACGGATACAGCGTTTCACTCTTCGGCAAATCCGATTGCATGTACGTCGCTTTCGGTTCATCTGGAAGAATAAGCCGATAGAAGCCAATTTTTCTTGCCTTCTTTTTGGCTTTTTTACTACATAAATCCCGACGAGAGAAATATATTTTGGCTGTCCTTTATAAGTGTTTTTTGTAAAATTGCAACCAGAAACTTTGTAAAAAAAAGTAGACCGTAATTGACGGACTTTGCGAAGCTTTGACAGCAATAAGTGAAAATGGTGAAATCTGTAACCAATAATAAAAACAATTATTCAAACAAATGTTAGTCACGTCGAAGAGTTTTTAATTTTCGTTTGGTATTTTTTATCACCAACGTTCCTAGGCCCTTCCAGGCTCTGAAGGTTTCATCCCTTTCACTTTTACTCCGCGCTAGTCACAGCAGCATTTCCTGTTACTGAAAGACTCCCCTGGAGGGTTTACTGGAGCTCTTTTCTGGTGCACTACGGGATCGCATTTGCACGAGGGCACAGGGAAATTGGGAAAGACCTGTGTCAATACAGCCGGCATTAAATGGAGTTTCAGTTGTGTTACTGTGGGAAACTCAGTAAAACTGTTTCACACTCGGTATAGCCAGGACACAAGTCCGTACGTGGCCATGCGGTCACCCATCCGAGTGTTGGCCCGAATACCGCTTAACGGGCTACATCTACCTAGGTGGGTCAAAAAATTGCATTTTCCAAAAATATTTTTATTCGATTGTAACAGCTTCTAACAGTCGGCCGGGCGAGCGGAGCAGCAACCATACTTCAAACTTTAAACGCGTGAGAAACATTTGAAGATCGTTGACGATCGTACTTTTTAAAAATCAATCTTAATTTTTTTTTAATTACGTAAAAATGACGATTTTTTAAATCATTTCGAATACCCGAGTTTCACTTCGTCGCCACGTTGTTAAAGAAAATGATTTAAAAGATCGACGATCGTCAACGACTCGCCTTAACCGTTAAGGGAGACTTTGTCTTTGAAATTTTCAAAAAATCAATTTGAGCTCAACATGAGCAGCTAGAAGAAGAGGAGGGATGCCTCTATGGACCGGGCATTGCCGATTAGCGGTAATTATAAACACATTTGTGTAAACACATTACAAAACTTTAAACGCGTTTTTCTCGAAAACACGTTTTTAAAAATGGCTGACATTCTTCTGACCGCTGTAATTAACATATCGACCTGAAATTTGGAGAGCATACTCAGAAAATGTCTTCACGGAATGACGGATCGTTTTTTCGATAGATACATTTTTGCATTTATTATTTATCTTTTTATGCAAAAAAAAAACGCGAAAATTCGATTTTTTTTAAATTGCCGCCATTTTCCGAAATTTGTACTAAACGAAAAACCCATCCGTCATTCCATGACCAAAGGGTCACAGATTGATAATATGCTTTGAATTTGTGTTTCAGATCAACAAAGAGGGGGCAGTGATGTCAGCCGTTCACCTCCCGCGATTTGAGGACCTGTTTTCGCGGAGCTGCAACGGCCGCCATTTTGGTTTTTTTTTCAAAATTTTTTTTTAACGTTCTGTATATCATGAATAAAAGCAAGAAAAAAACCGCATTCAAAAAGCTTTACTCGTTTCCTTTAAAAAAAAATAAAATGTAAACACCTGAAATATGGCTCTCCAAGGAGAAAGTCTCCGTTAACTTGAATAACCCATTTGGTTTTCAGATTTCAGATGGACCATTTAAGCTGGAGAGTGTCCACCGCCAAACGTCGCGAAAAAAATTTCATCATCTGCCGGCGGCCATGTTTTTGCTGTTTTCCCGTATATTTTTGGATTTTTTTTAAGGCTCTCAATATATGTACCTTTGTGTTAAAAAAATGCCTTTTCATTTTCACCAACCGTACCCCAGAAAAAAAATTCGGCATTTGGCCATTTTTTTGAGGCCTCTAGGAAGATGTAGCCCCCAAATTCAGTGATCCCACAAGCCCTCCATCTGCGCGTCCTCCACCGTCGACTCGTTTCTATCTCATGCCTTTTTTCCAAACCATTAGCCATTGCCGTAGTTTTTGCGAAGGGAGGTCATCCTGAGTTGAGCTTTCGTTGAGGCCGTTGGCAAATGTTCTCCTCCACGCAAGCTCCGCGGATCCTCTTCCATATCCCTTTCCGAGGCTCGGCAATGATCCGCAGGAGGTTCGAGAGGGAGAACGCGCGCCTCGAAAGGCGTGGAGGTGGTAGGACATATCTCGTGGACCAAGACGGCGTAACGGTTGCATCGAAGCCGGTTGGGCGATGCAACGCGGGGGTGGAAAGACTGGGCAAGGTGAGGGAAGCTCCTCGGAGGGGTCGCCTTCCTCTCTGGCTGTGTTTCTTCTTCCAGAGCAAAAGCATCGTGAGGGGGCTATGCAGAGGGGATCTTGGATGCAATCTTTGTGCAAAGCTCGCCAGGGAAGTTGAAGCTCCGTGCTGGGGTTACAGTATCGGGCTTTCGACTCCGGGCAGGCAAGAGAGAGAGGGAGGGGGGGTTAGAGTGTTTTCGCGCAGAACGCAGGACGAGTTATTCCGGAGTTTGCGCGAGCTTGAGTACGTCGGATATATGGCCTCATGCACAAGGGTTGTTTCATGCGCAATTAGAGCTTGCACGATTTTTTCGCTCGACCATACTACCCTCTATGCCTATGCAAAAAACAGCCACCAATCGATGATCGTAGTGAAATTATAGCCCTAAAGCTCTGCTGAGGAAAATTCTGCCTCAATTTGCCCCGAAGTAAGCAAACGGATATCCATAAACCCAAACACCCCTGAAAATCTCGCTCCATCGGAAAATTCAACAAAAAAGGAAATCACTCGAAAAAAAAATCGCGGTCTCGGTCGTGACCAAGTCGAACAAACGCAAATAGTCCTCGATAGGCAGCCTAGGCTGGACTGGATTTCCTGGACAATCAAATGTTCAGGTGGGGTTGGAATGGAACTCCTCGTGTACATGAACCAACACACGTGGGCGCAATACATTATAGACGTTTTGCAACGAGAGTTTGAGGAGCTAGGATCGCAAAAGACGAGCGTGTAACCGAGCTTGGATGAGACGGAGATGAAGGGCACTCCTTGTATGTGTGAGAGGGAGAGCGAGGGATAATGAACGACCGAGAGGAAATTCGTAGAGAGGGAAATTGCGAGAGTATCACGAAGTTCCCCTGGGCGTGTCATCGAGGCGTTTCCGAACTGAGCTTGCAGGCGGAGCTTTCGCGGAACGCCTTCGACCCTTTTTTTCCAACCGCGAAAGCTCTTTTTTCCACCCCGAGAGGACGGTTTCGGAGAGAGGAATATTCCTATTTTTTCAGTCTTTTATCCCTCTCGAGCTTTTCCACCCTCGACGTCCTTTTTTCTTCGCCACCCGCCGTTTTTCTGTGATCTCCAGTTCTCTCTTCCCTCTCGCCCTCTTTCTTTCACGCTTTGGCTTTCCTCCGGAGAGCTTTGAGCTGCTTGCTTCGTTTCCACCATAGTATTTGCTTTCGGTTTTCCAATATTCCTCGCGAATTTCACGACCCCTGTGTGTGATTTTCATATTTCACGCACAACTCGGAGAGCTTTTTGGAGAGACGAGTACGATAAAATAAAGCTGTGCGTGGCGTACTCTGAGATATTTTTATTCAAAGGAATTTTGCACTCTTTTTCAGGACATGTTTCAGGCCCCGAACCCTTGGCAGTTCAAGGACCTCGTCCTTGATAGACAAGCACCCGTGGGGATTTGGTGGGGAGAATTTCCATCGTTCTCTCTCTCTCTCTCTCTCTCTCTCTCTCTCTCTCTCTCTCTCTCTCTCTCCCTCTTCTCTTCTTTTTTTTAGTCGCTCGTCGCTTTTCACCCCCACCGGAAGAATTTTGCCCAGGTGGCTATACAGCCGTTTTATCGCAAGCTACGGAATCCTTCCCGCCCACCCTTCGGTTTCTCCTGGTTAGCGGGAGACCAACGAATCGCGTTGAAGAGTGGGAGCGATATCTCGGCGCTCTCCTCTTCCTCCTGCCGCGCGATTCCACCACCCTCCGGATTCCCTCTCTCGGCGCGTATCCTGGAAAATTTCTTCCACTCGGGGCCCTGGAATTTCGGAATGGGGCCACCGCGACTCACGGAGGACGCGAAACGTGAGGAGGAACGGAAATACTTTCTGTATGCGTATATAGAAGTGTAGGTATATACGTAAGAGAGTTAGTCGAGGGTAACGTATGCCCGGAGCTAATTTGCCGGGGCTTCCGTGAAAATTACGAGCATCCCGCCTGATGCATCCGAATATTCTCGGCCAACCCTCGCCTTTCTCTCTCTCTCCCTCCACCCCTCGGCATTCTCGCTCCTACCTCGAGTCACCTCGTCTCGTGGCTGCTGGTACCTACGCGAAATGCAACCCCCATTGCAACGTACTACACTGCGTCTGAAAGGAACTCGAGATGCTTAGACTCTTGAGGAGCAGAAAGACGCAACTCACATCTCTCCTGAGTAACGAGTTATTTCAAATTTGCCTTTGCACGTATTTGACAGGTATCTACGATATTTTTACCTTTTTAGGAGATTCTATTTTAGATCACGAAATATCTCTCCCTCTCCGCCATTTGGGTCCCATTCTCTGGAATGTTCTTCGATGTTATGGTCTGTAAATTTTCATCTTTTTCATTTTTATGTCTTCTATGTTATTGTATAGAAATTTGGGCGGTGTTTGAATGCCATTTGTATTGTTATTTTTATTTTGGATATCTTATATTGATTCTATTAGTGTGGATGTAAATTGAATTTCGATTTCTTTCTTGTGATCGATGTTGGCGTTTAATTATGCGTTTGATTTTTGTGGCAGATATGATTGACCACTTGGTGAAACTGTTTGTCTCATTTATAAAATTAACATGCTAGCACTTATATGTGATGTTAATTAACACATACTTTATTATTTATATTATTGCTTTATTGTATAACTAGTTCACCTGATCTAATATTTTGCCTAAAGGTTTAAACCGAGGCATAACATAAATCGTCAATCAATCAATCAATCAATCTCCCTCTCTCTCTCTCTCTTTCTCTCTTCAGGTTGTCCCAACCTTCGTTGTACCTGGCTCGACGCATTGCCATGGATACCTTCCACATACCGCTTCATCGCACAGCAACGTTTGGAAATTCTTTTGGCCATGCAGTATTTCTGGCACTCGCTTTCGCTTGTTATCAGATCGTCACCTAGCCTCGCCATCTTCAAATCAAGACTCTTTACATGCCTTTTCAACGACGATGTACTCAGCTACTGAGGCTGGGTCTAACCTCCCCACACACTCATTACAGGGTTTATTGTATATTATAACTGCGTTTCAATTTTACTTTGATAGTTTTTTGCTTTAAATAGCTTCCCTCGTTGAGTTTTTGGTTTTTGCCTCATATAGCGTCTCCGCGTTGCTTGGTCTTATATTTAGGTTTGGGTTTTTTGATTTTATATTTTGCCTTGCTTTGCCTCGCTGGTTATTTTTGGTTCATATACCTTTTTTTCTTTATACTATGTTGAGCCTTTCTTGCTAATGTAATATTTAATTATTGTTTATTTTTGTATTTTATCTCACACCCTGTATTTTAGATATGTTATTTTTTGCACTTTATAGCTGCTTTGGTATACCATGAAACGTTTTTTCGCTTTACTTGTTCTACTGTTGGTTATTTTTTATGTATTTTTAGTTAATATTTTTACTATTTTTGTTAATACATTATATGTATTCGATTGCCTAAAGATTCTTATAAAGGCAAATGTTAAACTATCAATCAATCAATCTCTGTCTCTCTTTCCCTCCTGCTCTACTAAAAAATATCATCGTTTTCAACCAAACGCCCATTTCATAGATCGTCCGTAGAACTCGAGCTACAAAAAATTACGGCAACAATATAACAAAATTTGTTGTCGTTCGTGATGGATAATTGATATTGAAATGCAATAAAATGCATTTTGTCCACCTTTATGTTGCATGCAATTTCCTGAACCAACGAAATATCCGTCTGATAATGATAGGCTGACAGTAAGAGTGCGTCCTCCATGGAAATTTATATACGCAAAAATATACTGCAAATTTATTTTATTAATAATTGTAATACATGTGAAATACATGGCATATATTGAAAATATATGTGCCAAATTCTAATTTTCGTAACGTTTTTATATATAAGATGTATATGCGTGGTATTACTGTATATCAATGATATATGTAGCATTTACCCTGCATATATACCACATATATTTAGCATATATGTTGCATACACACTGCATACATACCACATATATACTGCATAAATGGTACATATATGCCACATATATACAGATATGCGCAGCATATCTGTATATATGTGCTTGTATGTAATAGTGTACTTTATCTGTAAGTTAAGTTTTTTTAAGTTTAAGTTTTAAGTTTTGTTAAATTTAACTGTAATAGTGTTTATACACAGCATATATTTCTTGTCAGGAATATGTATAAAAAATGTATGCGTCGTATATGATCCATATATGAGTCATATATGACGCATACATTTTATATATTTTTCTGACAAAAAAAAATAGATTGAAAATATATCGAAAATATATGCGTCGTATATGCCTCATATATGCATCATATATAGTGTTTATACGTAGCATATATTTTTTTGGTCAGAAAAATATATAGAAAATATATGGGTCATATATGCGTCATATATTTTCTGCATATATTTTACATACATAAATTTGCATGGGGGGTGACATCCTCATACGTATGTCACGGAGCGCCTGACCAAATGCAACCAGAGCTACTCGAATGCAACGAGCATTGCATCTCAACGCTGTGATCACAAAATTATTCTATCGTGGCGCTTGTTTAACCGAACGCACGCCCATATATATGTGTGTATGGGGTATTCCAGCTCAAGTTAGACAACTATTTCCCTCATCATAGTAGATGGTAGGGTTCCATAGTGGAAACCCTCACTCGTCGTGTCAAGAGAACTCCTCAAGTTTATCCATTTTTTTCCTCTACATCTTGCCGTTTGGAGGGTGGGAAGGATCGAGCAGCCCACGCAGACTGTTTTGTAAATTCTGAAAAAATCCAGATACGTTTTAGACCTGTTTTGTGCATTTTTCACGTAAGCTCAACTTGTGCTTCCGTTATTTGCTATTCTTTTTCGCGAAATTTCGATTTTGGGGATGGTTATTCAACAGTTTGGACATAAGAAGAGTACTTTTCGGTCTTGAAAGTGAAAAAAATACTTCAAAAATATATTTTCAGATGAAATTCAATTCAGATGGGATGTATGTGTGGACCGAAAAAGTACACATCATGTTTGGACAAAATCAATCAAACCATCCAAACTGACGAATAATCATTCCCGAAATCGACATTTTACAAAAGAAAGGTCAATATCGAAAGCAGAAGTTGGACTTTGGTGAAAAATGCAACAAAACAGGTCTAAACTGTATATTCATATAATGTGTTCTTTCTGAATCGTTGGAACGGTGGGTCAATAAATCAAATGGTTTCTCTGTAAAGCAAAGTTATTTACTTGTCTTTTCCCATTTTACAACTTATAGTTAATATTTACAACCTAATCGTAAGTCTCACCTGTAAAACAAAGAAACAACATCCAATGTTAATATTCCACGATGTTCTTCTTTCTTCTACAGTTTATTTCACTTGTTACTAACATTAATTGGATCTTTCACAACTTTTCTCTTCACGTGTTCTTCACATCTCTTTGCTTTCACACCTTCTCTCTCTTGCACAGTCAGGTGCCTGACTTACCTACCCACACTTTGTGTGGGAAATTTAAAATCAGACTGGGGGAATGCAACGCATTTACCTTACATACATTTTTTTAGAATAAAAAAATGCCAGAGTGTACTTATCGATGTTTTGCAGCTGCTAAAGAGTCACGGGTGGAGGAAAAAATTTGAATTTTTTTTACACCAAGAGTGACATTTTCCACTATGGAAATCTAGAATCAACGAGTTGAGCTGGAATACCCCATATTTAAGGCGGTTCTCTAGTTTCTCGGGTCGAAAATATCGATTTTTTTTTCATAAATCACCTCTACATCATGTGTAGAAAATGTGTGCCAAAGGATTTTTCGATATTCGGAGTGGTTCACAAGTTACGGCCCTGCAACGGAGCAGGTATACGGAGCAGGTATACTTTCAAACGCGTTTTTCTCGAAACACCATTTTTCGAAACGGTGGCCACGATATTTTAGAAACTACTGAACCGATCTTGTTCAAATTTATACAGCATCTTTAATATGTTATAAGCCAGCGATTGAACTAGGATTATCATGATTGCTTCGATAGTTTTTTTTGTACGAGCGAAAAACTTAAGAAAAAATCAGTAAAAAATAGAATGTAATTTTCAAAAGTGTATAAAAAAGTCAATTTTTTAAATTTAGAATTCACTCTAGTTCAATCGCTAGTCTTAAATATGAAGATTAAAATGCCGTTTGGTTTTTTGATTTCAGATAAGCAGAACAGCCGCAATCTTGGTCACCGTCAAGCACCTCTTTTACTTGATGTCTTCCTGTCGGCCACTATAACTTTTCTTCTATTATATATTTTGACTTCAAAAAATTTGTAAAGCTTATTTAAATGTTAATAAAGATTATGCAAAAACAATGAGATTGATTATTTCGATGCTTTGCCCGTAAAAAATTATTGAAAAAGCCGTAAAAAAACAGCCGAGAACCTAGAGGACCGCGTTAAATATTTATACACCTTGTTTTTATTGTTCACTTTACTTACAAATTTTCAATAATCTCCAATATTTATCTTTAAATTACGCTGTCGAATAAAACAATTTTCAGAAACATTCTTCTATTTTGCGAAGAAAAATTAAAAAAAAAGCAGTTTTGGCAAAAACATTTTTTTCACCTATTGCACGGGTATGAATCTTTTTACCGGAAAATATATCCCAAAATGTATCGAATGACATTGAGGAAAAGCAGGGCGGACTCTTGAACACGATTTAAAAGAAAACTTGAAGAATTGAAGGGTGTCCTTTATCCACTCTCTCGAGTTGCATTAAGTCATATTCATATGCAAAACGCGTTCTTTTTCATACGACAATACATAATATGTAGCAATATGACGTTGAGACGTCGAGAGAGGGTAATATAACTGTAGAGCCACTGAGGGAAAGTAAAGAGGCGTGCAATCTGTGCTCGTAGACATGTGTGTTACGAGTAGAGAGGCGGTTCCCGCCTGCGATACAAATTGAAAACCATTTAGCGAATCTCCCCGTCGTTCCAAAGTGTTAATAAATTCAGGTTTACGAGGGGGGTCGTCTCCGATAGCCGGAATGGGCAAGAGAGAAAAAGAGAGACGAAGCTAGTGAGAGGGGAAGCAGGAGAAAACAGCCACGAGCTATACGTTACGAATGTGCTGTAACACTCGCTTTTCTATTTCCTTGCTACTCTCGCTTGGCTTGTCCCACCCATCTACCCTTCTTCTACTTGCGCCTTCTTCGTCGTTCTTCAACGTAATCGCTACATTGTAAGAGGGCTTTAAATATTTGTGTCCATATCCATTGAGTATAAGCATCAAGTACGTCGATATTTACACGAACATACGTCAAATAAAAATTCTTGATGTATGAGGAGTCGAAGCCACATTGCATTTTGGGATCTGATGAATTGACGCCGTCAAAAGGCATGCTGCTCAAATCCGAAGCTAACTTTGGTGTCCGTTTTATGCGAAGGATTACAGTGTAGCTCCGTATGATGACTGCCTTTCTCATTATGAAGACACATGCTGAACGAAGGGCTGCCACCCCAATGACTTAGGGGGTTATGCCAGTGTGAATGCTGAAAATTTGGGTGATTTGCGGGAATTTTTTGGCAGACAAGTACTCAATTAAATGTTTCGGAAAATTAAGAATATATTTGGCTGTATTCGACCTACATTACATATTTTTTTCATAGAAAAATATTGAGATCCAAGCGACTTATGCGCTGCCTTCGGTGGCGCAAAAAAAAGTTCCTCCACTGTTGACATGATTCCGGCCGATTGAGTAGCTCAAACCGAAAAAGGAAAAAAATTCGTTAAACTGGAAGGTATTTCCTGTCCAATGACGTAGGGTTTTCGAAAAATATCAAAATCTAACAAAATGGCGTAGTTATGAAAAAAGTCTATTTTCTTGCCTATAAAATGGTCGTTTTTTTCAATGCCAAATCGTCAATTTTTATTCAATCGAAAATTGAATAAATTGAATAAATACAATGACCTACGTCATTGTAGAGTAAATATATTCAAGAGTACTCAGTTCGAATTTCAAGTCCTTTGGATAATTTCTCTTTGAGTTACAATGTCAGCAAATTTGAAAAATCTTATTTCGCGAAAAACGCGTTTAAGGGGTTACTCCCACTTGCGATTTTGAAAAAAAAATCGATTTTTTTTATTGCATTTTTTTGAAGTATAAGTATCAGGGCCCATACAGAAGTATGGGCCCGGAATAGATGACTCTATGTAAGTTTACAAAAAAAAATATTTTCTTCGTGTAAACTGAAATTGAAACTTTAAACGCGTTTTTCTCAAAATGGCATTTCTGAAGTCAGTGACCAAGATTACTCGAACACTAATGAACCGATCGTCTTGAAATTTTGCAGGCTTATTTAATACATAAAAATGTAGTCTTTAATCGTTCGATTTTTTTTCCTTAAAATCGAACCATTAACTTTGACTGTCCGCCATTTTGTGAAAAATGAATATTTTTTAAAATCCTTCGATTAAAGACTAGTTTATACTTATATTTGACTAAATCCATCCGCATTTTTTTTTCAGATGATCCACTTCGCCGCAATGTTGGTCACCGCAAACCGTGTATATAAAAACATTATTTCATTGACGGCCATTTGCCACTAAACAATGTAATATTTTTCAATAAAAAAATTACTGAAAGTTCTTCAAGATGTGTTCTTTAAGATGGTATATTGATCGATTAAAAAAAATTTGTAGTTTTCTTTTAAAAAATTCATGAAAAAGGCCTTTTTTGCGCTACAAGTGGGGGTAACGCGTTAAATATTTAACTATCGATTTTTGAAAGATAAAATGATACTGATATAAATTATATAAATGATAATGATATTCTTGAAAGTATAAACTGTCGAAAAAGGCCCAAAAATATTGATTTTTTTAAAGTGTCGCACTGGCATAGCCGCTTATCGTGTCTAATGATTACCTTGCGCCCTTTTGTCCCGGAGCATTTGATACATCGGTCGTCTGCTTCTCTCTCTCTCTCTCTCTCTGTCTCTCTCTCTCTGTCTCTCTCTCTCTCTCTCTCTTTCTCTCTCTCTCTGTCTCTCCCTCTCTCTCTCTCCCTCTCTCTCTCTCCCTCTCTCTCTCTCTCTCTCCCTCTCTCTCTCTCCCTCTCTCTCTCTCCCTCTCTCTCTCTCTCTCTCTCTGCACGTATGTGACATGACTAAATTCTAACTCTCCGAGGTTTTCGAGGCACCAAGTTGGGGTATCTCCCAATCCTTTCGAAGGTAATCCTCGAAGCGTTTCGCGTTGCCCTTTGAGGGAGATATGGCAACGAGATGGGAGGATGTGTGGATGGAGAAAGGCAATGTGAAACCGTGCAGAGACAAGGGTACTTCAAAACGGCTGCAAGCATCGCTCAGAGTGGATGCGAAACGGAAGGACGAACTATCGCGGTATGTTTCTACTCGAGTATATAACAGAGTATCCAAATGTTCCTGAACGCCGCGGTCCATCCGTCCAATTTGGCTAAAGAGAAATAACTGATACATGACTTGCATGGTCCATGCTTTTTGTATTAAAAAATGTGATACTGAGTCTCAAATGAACAAACGAGTGTTGAATGAATCGACTGATTGTCAAATAAATCGACAATCAATACTCACATTGGTTGGACCACTTTGCCATTAATCCTCCTACGTTGTGAATAATGTCTTGTTTACGTGGAAAAGTGAAAACGGGCTGGGGATCGGAAATTCGAACGATCAATATTCAGAACGACCGAAATTTCGAATTCAGTCATGGCGAACGTTCCAATATAGATAGATCAATCTGATGATATCGATTCGCCTGTGTATACACACCAAACAATTCGAAACGACAAATCGTCGAATTGTAAATATTACGACAGTATACAATTTCGAATACATTAAAGCGAAGGACGAAAAAGTCGATCAGTTGAAATAGCGATCGGCCAAAATGGCGAACGGTCCGGATAGCAAAAACTTGGGATTGAGCAATACTACTTTCGCTTCAGAATGAAGATGGCAGATGGCGTTGGTGGTCAGTCCAGTCAGGCAGCCATGCCGTGTTCGCCATTTAGGTATTCGCCATTTCGGACCATCGATCATTTGTGCTTCTAAGATTTACACATTCGAAGTTTTTAGTCTCGATATATGGCTTTTTGCTATAGACGGTATTACGAATACAAGATACTCACTTTTTTCTGTTTCGCAGATATGAATGTCGTAGATTGTTCGAATCTGTATTTGTATGACTCAAACTGCAGACTAACTGAATAAATGCTCTCGAATAAATGAACTCTCGAATAAATAATCCTTTGGTGTAATACTTATTCGATTTCGTCATCGGGCAAAGGATGAAATTTCGAATAATTTAACCTTCGTTATTTCGAGAGTTCATCATTCTGTCGTTTCGACATCTTTGTCGTTCTTTATTTGGTCATTCGACATTTTGACCCCCACCCGCACATGTTTCTCTGTGGAGATGGAAAACGATGGAATTGTGGTTCAAAGGTGAAGATGAGGTTTTGAAATTTGGATTAGGACTTGCTATCGTTGAGAAAGGGTGGCCCCCGTAGTTATCGCAGAGTTTATATGCCGGTAACATAAGCATATTGACCTCGATGTCCCTTTGGCATTAGGTCCTTCCGCGAATCCTTCCCAAACGTATGATGTTTGGGAAGGAACATGGGAAGGAACTCGACGCACATACGCATGGCTGCATATTTGAATCTCTACATAAGCACGGGTATCAAGGTGTATATATATATAGAGAGAGAAATTTCTATAGCATGAAACAGAGTAGAGGGTTGGTCAAAGCCCCAAACTCATCTCGTCCCAGCTTGCAAATACGTACCTCAAATATGTACCTCAATAGCAAGAACATCAAGCTACTTAGAAGAAGATAATCGATTGCTGGAAAATCGCAAGGATTTGGGTTACGGAGGCGGCGCAGATGAGTTATGAAATAAATACCAGAGCTAATAGTTGTCGGGAGTAGTAGACAGAAATTCTTTAATTATGGCCAAGCTGATGACAGGAGCTGTTAACGGGTTACCCCCACTTGCAGCGCAAAAAAGGCCTTTTTCATGATTTTTTTAAAAGAAAACTACAAAACTTTTTTAATCGATCAATATACCATCTTAAAGAACACATCTTGAAGAACTTTCAGTAATTTTTTTATTGAAAAATATTACATTGTTTAGTGGCAAATGGCCGTCAATGAAATAATGTTTTTATATACACGGTTTGCGGTGACCAACATTGCGGCGAAGTGGATCATCTGAAAAAAAATGCGGATGGATTTAGTCAAATATAAGTATAAACTAGTCTTTAATCGAAGGATTTTAAAAAATATTCATTTTTCACAAAATGGCGAACAGTCAAAGTTAATGGTTCGATTTTAACGAAAAAAAGGCCGTTTTTTGGCAATAAAACGGCCATTTTTTTCGAAAAAAAAAATCGAACGATTAAAGACTACATTTTTATGTATTAAATAAGCCTGCAAAATTTCAAGAAGATCGGTTCATAAGTGTTCGAGTAATCTTGGTCACCGACTTCAGAAATGCCATTTTGAGAAAAACGCATTTAAAGTTTCAATTTCAGTTTACACGAAGAAAATATTTTTTTTTGTAAACTTACATAGAGTCATCTATTCCGGGCCCATACAGAAGTATGGGCCCGGATACTTATACTTCAAAAAAATGCAATAAAAAAATCTTTTTTTTCAAAATCGCAAGTGGGGGTAACCCCTTAAAGTTCTTTTATCATTGATTCGCAATATATTAGTATATGTTATCAGTATTCTCCATTCTTCTTGCACGTCCTTGATGAGTTAAACTCTGCAATTGAAAAAAAAGTTGTCAAATGTAATTAAGAAATCTTGCTGTCGAAAGACGATCCACATCATGTTTGACTGAAATGATTGAATTGGGAAGGTGGTAGCTTCGTCGCCCTTTTCAACCCTGGCTTTGCCAATCTTACTGACATTATGCAATTGTAGTATCTGTCGTAGGCGAAAATCAAGCTCGCCATCGGATACGATACTAAGACGATATCCATCATTTTGAAATGTTGTCTCTCCATTTAGGCCGAAATAGCGTCGAAAGGGCGGAATATTTTCCTGAGCCATCAATATGTGAACAAAATGCTTCCAAAAACGACCCACTGTTTCGAATACGTAGAGTAGAACCCGAAAGAATGCCATGTCCCTTTTAACAGGATAATGGCTTGTCTTTCAGTACCCACAAGCAAGCTCTTCACGATCTACTTGATGAAAATTTCATTAGCTTTAATCACCAGACTCAATTTTTTTGCTGATGTGATTTTTACATGACATGCAATTGTATTTTCTCTCCGTTCGCTTTCTAAGGCGAAAATCAAGCTGGTTAGGACACGATGCTAAGACGATATCCATCATTTTGCAATGTTGTCTCTCCGTTTTGGCCGAAGTGGCGTGGAAACGGCTGAGTATTTTCCGGAGCCTTCAATTTGTGAACAAAACACTTTCAAAAATGACCCTCTGTTTCGTCTGTATCCATAAAGTAGAACCCAAAAGAATGCCATGTCCCTTTTAACAGGATTGTGGCTTGTCTTTCAGCAACTACAAGCAAGCTCTTCATCTACTTCATCTACTATCAAGCTCTTCAGGAACCACTCGATGAAAGTTTCATTTCTTTTTTGCTGGTGTGATTTTTGCTGATGTGATTTTTGCTGATGTGATTTTTCCTGATGTGATTTTTGCTGATGTGATGTTTGCTGATGTGATTTTTGCTGATGTGATTTTTGCTGACGTGACTTTTACTGATGTGACTTTTGCTGATGTGATTTTTGCTGATGTGATTTTTGCTGATGTGATTTTGCTGATGTGATTTTTGCAGGTGTGATTTTTGCTGATGTGATTTTTGCTAGTGTGATTTTCTGTAGGTGCGTATCGAACAAGACAGAACGTATGGATTCTCTCACAATATAGAGATGTTCTTTCTTTAAATATAGAGAACATGGCATTCTCAACAACCCTTATGCTGATGGATGGCTCAGTATTTATTGGCTCAGTATTTAAGCTGCTCGACGGCAGCTAGTTCGAATTCAATGATGACCATGACGGTGCTACGAAACTGCTCGATGCGTTTTCGATACTCACCACGAAGAGAAACCGCTTAAGCGCCCAAGTATGGTGAAATTGGACCGCGTTACGCGCCATAGATCTTCGGGGTGTTGGGAACAGATTAATTGCGGGTGTATGCGCGGGCAATTGGCCCGGATCGGTGGCTCCTTGTAGATAAGTGTGCTCGCCACCGGCACGCTAAGTGCAACGAATGGCCACCCACCACATCGTGAGATGTTACGGGGCTGGTGGTGTCTCTCGAGGGATGGTTCTTTTGCACATATATGCGACTCGAGCGGTTGGTTAGCATTCGCTTTCTTGCTTTTCCGGTCTAGCTGCCGCCTGGTTGTTTCCCCTCTCTCGCTCCCTCTGTCTTTATGTGTATATTCACCGTGTATTATAATACAAGCCGCCCGAGCCGCATAATAACTCAGAAATTTGCATGTACGCGGGCTAACTCCTCAAGTAGGTTATCTATGCTGGAAGTTTTCTTCGCTTGATATATAACGCATTCTCCCCGCTCCCTCTCCCGTCCTCGCGGTTCTTCTCGCTCCTCGAGCAAGAGCGTTCACTTTCCTACCCTTACGACAATTCAGCCGGGCTTGATGGGGTAGGGGGCTCGCGCCTTTCTTTGCTTGTCTCGTAACGCTATTTTCCCGGTCCTTTTCCCTACCCCCATTCTCATCCCTTATACGCCACGATACCGCGTACTCAGTTCAGCGTAGTATATTACGAGCTCGCGGTAACTTGCGTAATTCTCCTTCGCTCGGTTTCGGAAGTGCATACTGCACCTGCCGAGATACAAGGGTGGCTCATTGGAACGAAGGGAAATTGGGCACGACGCACGGGCGTCTTGAGACGGCGTTAAAGTATCCGACCATCGTTACTTGATGGTCCGCAATCCATTTTGGTCACTGCGACGAGAATTATCTCGGTCGTCGTCCATTCTCAACCCCTTCGATATGTACCTGCCAAAACAGCCCTATGCACTCTCTTCTCATTTAAAGAAATTGTCTCGTCAGTTTATGATACGTACTTCAACTCTTTCTCTCGGCGAGAGAAGCTTTTCCATCGGTAATTGGCCTAATTGTCCGTGCAATATCAGGCGGCAATTAAGCTGCTCGTGGCTAATTAAGTTCGCGAGTGCGAGTAGACGTCGACAACGCCAAGACAGAGAGAGATAGAGAGAATGGACGGTATCCCTTTCGAGGATGGTCCTCTTCGTTCCTTCTCGCTATCCCTTCCTTCACTTCATCCTTTACCTACGGCTCGCAGGACACAAAGCTCTTGGCTAACTGAATTTTCTTGAGCAGTGCAGGAGCGCGTCCATCAAAGATCATGTACTTCGTATATAATAATTCTATACCCGGCGACAAGGAAACTCCTGAGAATACGATGTCTCCTCTCTTGTGAGAGTACGACCCGTGCAATTATATATATATATATATATATATATATATATATATATATATATATATATATATATATATATATATGAAAGTAACTTTAACCCGTTGCATCTATGCAATGTTGGCTATCAGCACACCCGGCTCTTTTGAGGCCAAGCTTCAATTGAAAAAAGAAGCAATTTGTCAATTTCGAAGACAGGGTGGTCCTTGAAATGGATTGAAATGAATGTGCTTGCACTTATCCAAAGGAGATTGATTGATATTTGCACAATGTTGAGTATGAGGACAATTGGCCACTACGAGGGCTGTGCTCAAAGTCAAATGTCTTCAAAGCCAATTCGAGGACCGTGACGAGGGTGTATCCGAGAATGAAGCATTCGGGGAGAAGCTCCGATACGAAAATCAAGCCACCTCTGCCCCTTAGATATGAGCGAGATGGGTCCCGGTAGCATCCTTGACGACATCGTCGCCGATTCCGGTACGTTGTTACGGCCAATAAGGTACCTGATATATCGTGTAGTACTTCAGGATCGGAGCTCTACGTTCCGTACGGCGAAACGCACCTCGTCTATGTTATATACCGGCTGTATGTGATAAGTAATTCACTTATTCCCTTCCCCAAGGACGATATTGAGTTAACCCTTGGCTCCGCGCTACCCGGGTGGGTCAGGACTCACTTTCTGTGTCTCCATTTAACCTCGGAAAACACGGTTTTGCCGTGTTACCAACCCCCGCAGAGTCGGCAGTCCACCCCTCCGCATCCACGATCCTTTCAGATTTCCTCTCGCCTCTCAACCCCCAACCCACCCCCGCGATGTTCCGCGCAACCCCCGTTTCGATATTAAAACCTTTCAGCTACACACGCGCGCTTCGACATTTTGGCTAACTCACTCACTCACGTACACGTGGGTGGGTCGGGTTATAACTCGAGCCGTCCGCGTGTGCTCGTGTCCCTTGTGAACTTTGGGCTCGTCGAAAAAGTCGAGGGTCAAGCCTGGTACTATTTGTCCCAGGCTTTTCATACGGGCCATTCGCGAGCTATCACGCGGTATTATGGAAATGGGATTCGCCCACCGGCATGGGGATGATTGAATGTGTTCCACTTTGTGCTCCCCACAACTCGGTTGCGATGTAATAATCGAATTTTTACACATCACACAGGTGGAGTTTGTTTTTTTTTGTTTTTAACGGTTGATTTTGCTTTCAGCGTTTGGAGATTGAAGCGGCGGAGAGTTTTTCAATAACTAATTGAATTTATTCATCGTGACGTTTTAGCAGTATCGTTGGAAAAGCTTCAATCACGTTTCAGATATTCTCGGACTTTGATAGACTATGTTTTATTTTTATTCGGGATATACAATTTATCATATGCGGTTTGGCCTAATGCTCAACGGGGTAGAATTTTCGGGTTGGACGGGTAGACTTTGCGATAGGGTAGTAAATCTTACAGAGCGGCGATATATTGCTGATTTTTTTACGCCTATCAAGGTGCCTTGGTATCGGCGTGTGAAAAATGTTGACAGAAAAAACGTCGAAGTGAAGATGAATAGAACAACTTATTTTGCTGGTAATGTGGATAACAGGGTGAACTTGGAGGATGTTTCGACATATTAGGTTGACAAGAACGTTTTTGCGCTTCATCACCAAAAATAAAAGAAAAAAGCAGCCTTGAAACGAATTATTGTTTTTATTTTACGACGAATTCTACAAGGACAGAATAAAATTAATCATTCGTTTCAAGACTGCGTTTTTATTTTATAAAACGCAAAGGTCTTTGCGTTTTATAAATGATGGTTGAAAAAGAAATGTACCATTCCGTTTAAAAAAGTGGAGTTGACCTTGACGTAGCTTCAGCGCCTCCACCGATTAAAAAAACGGGTCGTCCAGTATGACGGCCTTCTCGAACACTGAAACTTTTGTCTGAAACATTTTTGGATATGATCAATAGTTGGAGTGCTATTGCTCTGTAACACTTTATGTGCCTCACCCTGTATAAACGAAAAATGGTTACTTGTACCATAAACAAAAACAAAAATGAACATTTTTGAAAACCTTGATAGTAGGCCTTATTTTACTATGGTAGGATAATAAGGCTTACGGCTTTGAAATACTTAAATAATCAAACTATACGTAATGTACTTGGTATTTGAGATCAATAATCCTCTATAGCTTTGTATAAACTCAAAGTTCGTCTTTGCACTGCTCGGGCAGCTGACACCAGGTCGTTTTCTGACCACGACACTCGTTTTGGAAGCATCGGGATCGAGGCACTAAACATAACGATCAATTAATTAGTAATAAATATGCGTACTGCTTATTTACATTCGTAACATCTCAAAAGTAATGTAAAATACATTATAAAACAATCAAACTTTGCTACAAGAAGTAGGAGGATAATAAGGCCTATGATTAAATTTAGTAGGCCTTAATAACCCTCGATTACGTACGTAAGAAAAACAAAATAAAAAATATTTGGACCACGATACGATATTCAAATGTTTATGATCATCGAAGCTTGATTTAATAACGATAAAGACTGGGATTTTAGATAGATAAGTGTAATATTACAAAAAATACTTACAATTTATTCGGACCGATTTTTATTATTGGTGCTGCGCGCCCGCGTCTTTTAATAGATAATGCAACACTGTCCCATCCAGCCAATGCGACCAAGCGGGGATTGGCGTAAGCTTTAAAATTTAATATTCAATAAAGGGGTGCGAAAACATTCGTAGACTTTTTGCTAGTATATTCAGAAAATATACAATAACGACTAGTGAAATTTCCATTGATATCTGTTCACCCCAATATTTATAAGCAACAACCTTAAGGCGTTACCCCCACTTGTAGCGCAAAAAAGGCCTTTTTCATGAATTTTTTTAACGAAAACTACAAAACTTTTTTAATCGATCAATATACCATCTTAAAGAACACATCTTGAAGAACTTTCAGTAATTTTTTTATTGAAAAATATTACATTGTTTAGTGGCAAATGGCGGTCAATGAAATAATGTTTTTATATACACGGTTTGCGGTGACCAACACTGCGGCGAAGTGGATCATCTGAAAAAAAATGCGGATGGATTTAGTCAAATATAAGTATAAACTAGTCTTTAATCGAAGGATTTTAAAAAGTATTCATTTTTCACAAAATGGCGGACAGTCAAAGTTAATGGTTCGATTTTAACGAAAAAAAACGACCGTTTTTTGGCTATCAAACGGCCATTTTTTCGAAAAAAAAATTGAACGATTAAAGACTACATTTTTATGTATTAAATAAGCCTGCAAAATTTCAAGAAAATCGGTTCATTAGTGCTCGAGTAATCTTGGTCACCGACTTCAGAAATGCCATTTTGAGAAAAACGCGTTTAAAGTTTCAATTTCAGTTTACACGAAGAAAATATTTTTTTTTGTAAACTTACATAGAGTCATCTATTCCGGGCCCATACAGAAGTATGGGCCCGGATACTCATACTTCAAAAAATGCAATAAAAAAAATCGATTTTTTCAAAATCGCAAGTGGGGGTAACCCCTTAAATGGCAACCTAGCAGCCAGCACCCCGAAGCTTTGAATGATCGTCCCTTCAATCAGCGGCCGAAAATATTGATATCGATGTATTGTTCGTCAGAATACGAGCTGCAAAGTCATTATACCACTATGCACGAGGGTTTGTGCAAGGCAGATAGTGGGAAATTCGGGCTAAGGGTATTGCGGATAGGCAAAGTATCAGTCTCAAGAGAAGTTTCTCCTACGAGGCCTGCGGACCTCGCAGTCCAGACAGCGCCCAAGCGAGGGGTTGAATGGTAGGTGGAAACCGGCAAACCTCTGAGTAAGACCACTTAGGGGCAAAAGTACCAAGTGGACATGCCCTCTCCTCTTCTCTTTGGCACAGCTTAGATCGAACCCTCAAAGTGGCCATTACGAGAGGAGGTCAGACCTGGTGGATGGTCCACCCCTTGCTACGTGGTCATCTTGGCCATGTCTTCATATATGTCTGTGTAGTCTATCAGCTATCGATCATAGACCCCGCGGTTTCGGCAGTCAGCGACCAATACCTCGTTTTCATTTCATCACTATATATATACACACACAAGAGTTCATAATTTCTCAATGATGCTCGCCAAGTTTCTCCATCTAGTGTTACCACCTATATCTTGAGGTACCTATTCGCAAACTCGCCATTCTCGTTCCTTTGGAAATCATCTTGAACGCGTTGACCACACTTACCTTTAACTTCTCCAATTAGGTGTATCGTCTCGTCCCGTGCAGAACGACCATCGATAATAATCTATCTGCTTAGTGTCTTAGACTGACCGACGCTCGACGAGGAGCTTGCGGTTTTCCTTCTCTCGCTCCTTCGCCTCCGGCTCCTACGGAACGCAAATTAATATAAATAACAACGGAGCACGGTTGGTGGCACTGCCGTCAAAATACCGATCCTCGTATCATCGAAGCTCTCCCACGAGTCTGCGGTGACTTCGACGTCTCGTGCACGAATGTAGGTGGATCCTTATCGTGGATGTTACATCCTCTGTATAAGCATCGCCGACACAATGCACTCCAATCAGCCTGGTAACTCGACGTATTCTAGGCAAGGCCTCGATCGGTTGCCAATAGTTTCGGCTAGTTCAATATTACTTGAAGGATGAAGTTGCGGTGCTGCGCGAGCCCGGTGCTTCGTGATCGAGAACGGGAGATTGGAAGATTCTTGAGGAATCCTCTGTTCGTATGATGGAAAGTCGACGGAAGAGCCAATAGACTGGCAACTTTGTCGACGCTTGGTAAGAGACCGATCTAGAACTTTGGCTAGAACTCTCGTAAAAAATCCCTATATAAGTACGTTTCGAAAAATAGGTTATCGAAAAGGGTGATCGAAGTAAAAAAAGCAGATAAAAAACAAGGAGGAAGCAGAAAAGACGAAAAGTCCGGCAGTTCAAAGAATTAAAGTATCTAATGTGAAAGAAAAGTTGGCGGATGGCGGCTTTTCGAAGCTCCCGAGAGTGGGAAGCAGCGGTTTGAAAAGCGAAGCATTGTCTGCTCTTAAGCCTGGCATTCAGTGGCCTCTTCTCTATATCTTCCCCTTCTCTCTCTCTCTCTCTCTCTCTCTCTCTCTCTCTCTCTCTCTCTCTCTCTCTCTCCCCTCTTGCCCCAGAACTGAGGAGAGTAAGTGAGTGTTCTCTCTCGCGAGTATAAATTGCGAAAGAAGAGGATCTTCGGTGGTCTTCTTGGCCACGCTACAAGAAGAAGGAGAGCGTGAGGGATTGGGAATGACGACTGGGTGAACGGGGCTACGAGAAAAGAGAACGAAAGAGATGAAATGAAAGACGTAGAGAAAAGGAGCAAAGGAGAAACGGAGATGGAGAAGAATCTCTCGCGATGGAGGGATCGAGAAACCAGGAAGAAATAAGAAATTAAGAGAGAGTCTTAGAGAGAATAAAGCTAAGAATTAAGACGGCTGCGGATGGAGAAGCGGGTGGGTAAAAAGAGAAAGAGAGCTGCGGAATGTACTGGTACAGAGAGAATGCCAGAAGGGGGCAAGCCGAATGAGAGAGAACCTGAGGAAACCTCTTCGCCATGGCAGCAGCACAAGCAAGCCAGCTCTCGCGTCGGGGCTTAAGTCCTTCGGGGATTCTTACTCGCGCGTCATTTAACAAAACAATTAGAAGTTAACCCCTTTTCCTTCTATATTCCACGGAGCTTTCTTTCAAATCGCCTTCGACCGTGCGCGCTCGTTCGCCAGCAATGAAGACACCCCACCAGCTTCCATATCCACCATGCCCGCATGGCCATCCAGGCTACCGCAGAGCAACTACACGTACGTCCACGTATCCCGAAGGTACCGGCTCATAGGGCTCCACAAATAGATGGAGAAATGGGAGCCGAAGAAATCAGAGTTCATCTGTACCAAAGAATACAACAGAGTATAGGATGTTGTATGAATCGAATCCATCCAACGAGTCATACTCATTAGATCCGAAGAAATCATCCAATTAGTCATACCCATTGGAGCCAAAGAAATCAGAGTTCATCTGTACCAAAGGATATAACAGAGTATAGGATGTTGCATTGTATAGGATGTTGTATTCATCAGAATCCATCCAATGAGTCATACTCATTAGATGGATTCTAATGAATTCTAATGAGTCATACTCAGATGGATACTAATGAATACAACATCCTATACAATACAGCATCCTATACTCTGTTGTATTCTTTGGTACAGATGAACTCTGATTTCTTCGGCTCCTCTAATGAGTATGGCTCATTGGATGGATTGGGCCAGGATCAACGAGCAGTTCATAAATTACGTATACGGGGATTCTCCACTATTGCGATTACTTTGGCAACTTTTTCTTGTCGAAGGTACGATTCAGGATGAGCTTGATACGATTGGGAAACGGTACTTCTAAATCGCATCGTGTGATTATTTTTTTGACAGGTGAATACAATGCATGTGTCAACAGTTTGGTCATTTGGGGTTTGTTTTATGCAGGAAAAATGGATACATTGACCAGTTTGAAGTCAAACATTTGAGCTTGTGATTGAAGGTGTTGCGAGTGACAACAAAAAGCCTTAAGGGGTGCAGCGCAGTTTCGCCCGAACGTCAGCGCCTCCGAAGAAAATCCGATAAAAAATTGATCGACAACACTACGGGGCAAATTCGATTTGGGAAATTACGAGAAGTGTTTTATGGGCGTACAGCTAGTTGAATTTTTTTAACACCGATCTTTGTTTTTTGACAGATTCTGAAAATATAACATTTCAAAAATATTCTCTGAAAATTTCATAGGTAGATCTCACGAACCGGCGAACTGTAAACGCGTTTTTCTCGACCGACTTTTTCAAAATCGGTGACCACAATATGTCAAAAATCACTACACCAATCAACTTCGAATTTTACAAGCTTCTTTTACATACCGAAAAGCAGTACTTAAGGGGTCTTCTCACTTTAGACGCTAAAAAAGGCTGTATCATGCATTTTTTGATAGGTTTATGTTATAAATATTGATATAAAAGTATACACATTAATAAATACACTTTCGAAATACATTTTTTTTTTAATTTACTTTATTTGTGTAACCCAAACAAACTTTAAACGCGTTTTTGATAAAATCGCTTATTGATAAAGTCTTCGAAACTACTCAACCGATCCCTATAAAATTTTAACCACATATTCTTTACAACTATAGCTATAGCGCATATCTAGGATTTTTATAAATTTTGATATTTACAAATTTTTTTCCAAAAACGGTGAAAAAACACGTTTTTTTTTGTTTTTTTTTTCGAAAAATGACCAGCATTTTGTTATTTTTGCATATACAAAAAATCGTATAATATGCGCTGTAGCCATTAACATACTGAATTCAAAAGTGTTTGATTTTTTTGTTTCCGATGATCCATCTCCGAGATTTTAACAACAGCGCAGACCTATAATTTTTTTAGGACATTTTTTTAGCTACCATTTCCATCTATAAATAATGACTTAAATAAATAACAAAATTTTTTAAAAATGTATTTCGAAAGTGTATTTATTAAGTGTAACAACTTTTAGATCAATATCTACAATATAAACCTATCAAAAAAATCATGAAAATAGCCTTTTTTAGCGTCTAAAGTGAGAGCACCCCTCAAACGAAGGAATTTATTTTCGATGCATATTTTTTTCTTTATTGACGAAAATAGAGCGTTTTTCACTGAAAGTCGATACTTGCATTTTGAACCGCGGCCATTTCTTCCAAAATCAATATTATATTAAATCCTTCGTCCAAGCATTTGATAATTTCATGCAAAAACAAAATGGGTTTGATTTTTGTGATCATCACAGCAGTGGTCACGACGAACGTTTTTCAAGCAGTGATCTGCACAAGCCATTGTATCTACCACATTTATAAATATCGTTTACTACGAAAATTATAAAAGATACTCAAAACCATACACTTCAAAGTAACAAAAAAGAATTGAAAAACCTGCACACGTTCGCCCAGAAAAAAATCACGAAAATTCCTCTCTTTTTTCCGGCCACGAGCTAGGTGTAACCCGTTACTAAGAATGTTTTTTTGGCGCTTTCTGACAAAAATAAAATCGCGTTTGGCTAAGTTTTCAAGTACCTATGTCAACCTTCCTCTCGCTCTTGCTCTCCCTCTGTCTGTCTGCTTTTCTACCTCTCCATCAGCTCCCTCACTCCCTCGTTTTTACAGCTGCGGCTTTTGCCTTCTTTCCGCGAGGTATCTCCGCCTGCCGCAGCTTCTGGTTGCGTCAACCGTGAATGTACACATGTATGTGTTTTTCTCACTCTCTCATAGAAATAAGTAAAAGCAAACCGAGCAGAGCAGAGAAACGCAATATTTTTTCGCACGCGCACATACTCGCATACATTGCAAGTCCCTTTGCTATTGCGTTCATCGTCTGTGTATAACGCGAGAAGCAGTCTTCAGCCCTTCGTAGAATGGCGTATGGATAACTCTCAGAGACGAAATAAATGTCCACGAGTTTTCTTTCATCGATAGAGAGTGGGGAGAGAGAGTGGGGAGAGAGAGAGAGAGAGAGAGAGAGAGAGAGAGAGAGAGAGAGAGAGAGAGAGAGAGAGAGAGAGAGAGACATGAGAGATGAGAGACCGCAGGGTGGCAAATACGTTAAGGGGTTGGAAAGTACGGGTGTATGTGAGTGTGCAAAAGCGGGGGTGAAAGATTTTCCACCAATTATTGATACCGAGAGACGCCTTTTGATCTCCTGGAAAGTATCTCTCCCAGCTCTGTTGATTTTTCAAAAGTTCTCTCTCTCGCTCTCTCTCTCTCTCTCTCTCTGCCTCTTATATTTATTGGCACAATAAATAAATAAAAAACTAAAATAAACGGGACCGTATCATGGACGGATGTTCGTTTTTTTTCGTTTTACTTTCTGCGTCTGATGCTCCCTTTGCGAAAGGGCGATTCGCTACTCGTTTCGAATGGAGATGTAAAATGAAGGGGTCTCCCGTTTTCCTCCAAGACCCGCGCAAGAGTATACTTTACCCGCCCGGAATACTCCACCGGAGAGCCCTTTACCTTCCGTACTCCACGTGTATACTTCTTTCAGCCTCCCCTTTTTGTTTTTTTTTTTTAATACCGTGTCTTTCGCTCTTCTGTATATTATTCTTTGATTCATTTGATTTCGCGCGAGAGCTTGCTGATAACGTATACGTATGAACGCTCAAAGACGCTTGAGGCTTCAGAAAGAAATACTATTTAATTTCAGCTTCGAATTCAATAAAAAGGATTTTATTTCCACGCAAGGTACATTCTACGGAAAGGAATCAACCGTGCACGCCTCTTTCATTTCGGGAGACATTAATACGATATCGAATGGCTCGTGCGAATTTCTCTTTTTGGTGGCATATTCGTACTTACTCGATTGAAAAGCTCGAATGCGTTTGAAAAATCGTCCTCGAAGATTCTTGGAATGCTGACGTCTGATGCTACGATCGCGTCGAAAAACTCGCGAAGTTTAATTCGTATTTAATTTATTTCGCATGTTTGTCGCGATGGAATATCGACAAAATGATCATTATTCCAGTGCTTATTTTCAGTGAAAATGGAAAATATGTTTGAAAAGTTAACATTGCGAATAATGGGGTGATCGCCCTTTGTGAAAACTGATAACAGTTTTTTTCCGTACTAATTATTGATAGGCCAAACGAACAATGATCTCGACCTGAATGATCAGAAACATTGATAATGTGATTTCTAAAGATTCGATACTTCCCCTTGGTGCCGACCACTAAATCTCTGATTTTAAAGAAAGACGTTTGATGCGAGATTTTTTGTACCGGAAATATACGTAAGAAACTCGAGGAGCGGCCGAGGCATTAAAAATTACGAAAAGAAAAATGAAAAGATGACGTGAGACGTGCAGGCTACGAGCTGAAAGACAGGGTCGATTCATCAAGATCTCCGATTCATAAAAGACTTCTAATCCTTCGTTGCCCCTCTCTCTCTCTTATACTTCAACTATAGGCTGTACATAGAGCCTGGATGGGTCTTCGTTCATTGTCATGGTAATTATCGAGCTACCCCTTGTAAAAACCACCCCAACTCAGTCTCTCGCTCGCTCTCTTCTCGTATCCCCTTTTTCCTCAAGGTCTTTAAAGAAAATTCGCGTTATTTTTCATCCCACGATCGAGCTTTCGAACAAAGACCAAAAAAAGAAGAGGAGATTCCTCCCGAAATCTTTCTGGAAACATAAACGGAAAGTTCAATGGAGATCGAATCTTTAAGGCGGGATATACATTTACAACGATCAAAAAATCGATTAATTTTTCTTTTCTTTAAACGATGGAACTATATATGTAGAATATTTTCCCAAAGTTTCAAAGCGAAATTCGAAAAACTTCAAATGTTACAGTCCGTCAACGCTGTGCCTCAACCGCTCGGATTGGGAGCGGGCGTGAACTTCAAACGCGTTTTTTCAAAACTGCACTATCGAAATTGGCGTGCAGGATTACTCAAAAACTATTAAGCCGATTGAGTTGAAACTTGGTAGAAATATTGATAATATTGGCGGCGACCTTGATGTAACACTCTGCCACAGCTCCGCCATTTTAATGATGAATTAATTTAAAAAAAAATCGTACACTCAAATATACTATTAAGGCGTTACCCCCACTTGTAGCGCATAAAAAGGCCTTTTTCATGAATTTTTTTAAAGAAAACTACAAAACTTTTTTAATCGATCAATATACCATCTTAAAGAACACATCTTGAAGAACTTTCAGTAATTTTTTTATTGAAAAATATTACATTGTTTAGTGGCAAATGGCCGTCAATGAAATAATGTTTTTATATACACAGTTTGCGGTGACCAACATTACGGCGAAGTGAATCATCTGAAAAAAAAATTCGGATGGATTTAGTCAAATATAAGTATAAACTAGTCTTTAATCGAAGGATTTTAAAAAATATTCATTTTTCACAAAATGGCGGACAGTCCAAGTTAATGGTTCGATTTTAACGAAAAAAATCGAACGATTAAAGACTACATTTTTATGTATTAAATAAGCCTGCAAAATTTCAAGAAGATCGGTTTATTAGTATTCGAGTAATCTTGGTCACCGACTTCAGAAATGCCATTTTGAGAAAAACGCGTTTAAAGTTTCAATTTCAGTTTACACGAAGTGTAAAGTTTCAGTTTATCTCAGTCAATTTTGTTCGGATCGACTTGAAATTTTCAGGACATATTCTCAGATACTTAAACTTCAAAAAAATGGAATAAAAAAAATCGATTTTTTCAAAATCGCAAGTGGGGGTAACCCCTTAAAGTATACCTAAAGTTTGATAATTGTAGAATAATTATTTCGTAGTTTAAAAAATCCCTCAATTTCGTTAATTTTTTCCTGTCTAAATGTATATTCCGCCTTAAGGGGCTATACCAGTGTGAACGCTGAAAATTTGGGTGATTTTCGGGAATTTTTTGGAAGCAAAGTACTCAATTAAATGTTTCGGAAAATTAAAAATATACATTTGGCTATACTTGACCTATATTACATAATTTTTTCATAGAAAAATATTGAGATCCAAGCGACTTATGCGCTGCCTTCGGAGGCGCCAAAAACAAGTTCCTCCAGTGCTGACATGATTCCAGCCGATTGAGTAGCTGAAACCAAAAACAGAAAAAATGTCGTTATACTGGAAGGTATTTCCTGTACAATGACGTAGTATTTTCGAAGAATTTCAAAATCTAACTAAATGACGTAGTTATGAAAAAGTCTGTTTTCTTGCCTATAAAATGGTCGTTTTTTTCAATGCCAAATTGTCAATTTTCATCCAATCAAAAATATCCTACGTCTTTTTATTGAGTAAATATATTCAAGAGTGCTCAGTTCAAATTTCAATCGGATAATTGCTCTTTGAGTCACAATGTCAGAAAATTTGAAAAATCTCGTTTCGAGAAAAACGCGTTTAAAGATAACTATCGATTTTTGCAAGATAAAATGATAGAGACACGGCCTTGATTTTTTTACAGGATATTCTTGAAAGTATAAACTGTCGAAAAAAGCACAAACAACCGATTTTTTTAAAGTGTCACACTGGTAGATCCCCTTAATCACAAAAAAAAATAACTATCGACCAAGCTCGAATGGTTAATAAAACCGATGGTGGTGTTGGCCAATAAGGGCGAGCTATGATCTTCCATGTGATATTTTCTATCAAGGACCAATTTCAGCGTAATTCCCATACTGCCTAGGGTGAAAAAAAAATCTGTTCACGATGCATCCAATTTTTGTACGTGTTCGGCGAATACGCACGTTCGACAAAAACCGATCGAGAGCAGGAGTCCATGTATTATATTAGTGCAAAAAGCTCCTGCACCCTCCGCCCCCGCGTCACGACCTGACCCAAGTGTCAGCAGTACCCGCGCCGGCATGGGCCGTGGTCGAAAGTCGGATGAAACCAGCAAGTTGACTTTTTAGCTGCGCTCTACACACCCCTTCCTCTCCCCCGCAACAAGAGTGCCCCATAGTGCAGTTGAGAGTTGGCGTGGGTGTGTGTCCACCAAGCTCGCACACGGGCATACGCCACGAGGGGCTCCCGGATCCCTCACTCTCCATGCCACCAGCTCTGTACCAGATTAATTTCATTATGAATGTTGGCGCAACACTCGAGATCCACCGGCCCGGTCAAACATCCTCGACGCTATTAACAGTTTAAAGGGTATTACGCGAACGAACGCTGAGCGACCAGGAAACGAGTCCAGCCGCATGGCGTTCCATATTCGACTGCGTCCACACGCGTCTAAGTGAAGAGTTGATCCACCGGATCATGGGCGCCTTATGATGACGACACTTGCGATACTTGATGCCAATTGGACAGCCCAGCGTACCTGCTTTCGGTCATTTTTCAGTTCAGCCAACTCTTCTATAGCTCGTTCGAATCAGCGGCTTCGAAAGTATCCTTGTCCGCCAATCCGGAATCCAAGTGGATTTTGCACTGGTTCCCGATTGATGTCAAATTCACAACCGGAATTTGCTGGATTTCCCAAAAAAAAATTCCTTTCGTGATCCTGTGCACAAATTTGTTGGGGAGTTCCAAGATGCACCCACATCTCTGTAGGAATTTATTGGGGACACCGCACACAGGGAGTCCTCATTGGAATCCAATTGGATTCTACACTGTTCCCTAATGAACGCCGTTTGATAATGCTTACCACGTTCGAATCGAAAACATGTGAAGTCAAGAGAAAAAAACTCGTGTTGAAACCAGAGTTGGCTGTAACTAGTTACTTCAGTATCGAATTTGATGAAAGATACTCGATACACATGTATCGAGCAACAAGAATTCGATCGATACTTCGCTGAAAAAGTAGCGATCTCCAACAATCGCTCGATAATTTTGTATCGAGCAACGAGTAACGCCCGATACAGATTTTGGACAACTGGGGTTGAAACATAACTTGCACGCTTCGTGGACTTGTACGTGTGTGATGATAGTATGTCAAAGTGCAGGAAAATAAATAACAATCTATAATTACAGTGGATTTTTAGTGATGTGAGCCAAATTGATTTTTAAGATATACTTTTTAAGTGATTTTTTAAGATGAGATTCATGCTTTTTTAAAGCAGTTTCGGGACAATTGACCATATGTTGTCATTTGATTCAAATTCATACAGTAAATTCTTTGCCATATACTGAATGCACTCTAAATTTTAAATCGATCGTCTACACCGTTTCTATACAATTTACAATTGAAGAAACACTTTTTATCATAGGGAGATAATTATCGTAATGTAAAAGGAGACAAAATTGTCATAATGTACTGAGAGATTTGACAGTTTTTCACTCAGTACATTATGATAATTTCGACATCACTGTCATAATATACTGAGTGATTTGAAAGTATTTCGTAACATTTTAAGAATTTTTTCGACGATATTTCGTGCGTAAAACTGCCATTCAGCGATGAGCGTAGGCATCTCTCTACGTTAAAAAGTGTTTCTTCAATTTTAAATTTTGTAAAAACGGTGTAGCCGATCGATTTAAAATTTGGAGGGTGCATTCAGTCTTTATCATATCGTCAATTGTCATATCGTATATAACATATTGTCAATTGTCCCGAAGCTCTTTATGGTCCAATTATTATGTACATCGATATACAGTGAAACTTCAGTTATACGTTTTTCAAGGGGTACACCAAATATGACGTATAAGTGAGAATAACGCAGAAGTGAAATACAGCATGTATCTGAAACTCTTTAACATTTGAAATCTATTACGTTAATATTTGGTTTTCCAATGGAAAATTTCATTGGTAATAATTGAGTAATGAGCCAACTCAAGTTTTCGAATTTCCGTTTTCAACTTGTATTTAATGCAAGTTCGTAACACTGCGATTTGACGTTTGGGACTAGTAAATAACAGACCGGTTCGTATTGATAAAAGATATGTAATCACAGTACATGCATGCATGGTCGACGTCAAAACATTAAAACATCAAAACATCAAACAAAACATCAAAACGCAGTCACATGAAATTTTCTCCGGCGAGAGAATATCACGTGTGATTAAGGGCTAAAGCCACAGTAGAATTTTCAAAAAAAATCGATTTTTTTTTCTCGCTAAAACGGTGCTTTACCATCATGAGAATAAGTTACTATTCGATTTATAGCAAGAACATTTTTTTTCCACCGACTTTGAGCGTATAACGTAAGCCGACCTCTGGCACGGCCATAAAGTACCTAAAACTTTAAACCCGTTTTTCTCGAAATAGCTTTTTTCCAATTGGCGTGACAAATAGCTTCAACAATTTTCACTCGATTTACTTCAAATTCAAAAGTTATGTTCCTAATTGCATTTCGCAGAGAAGTACGTACGGAATTTCTGATTTATCGAGAACTTTTCATTTCATGAGCAGTTTTATACGAAATTTTTCACTGAAAATTCAATCGAAGACTTACAACTCTTGAATAAAACAATATTTTTTAAATTCCGTACGTACTTCTCTAGGTATTCTAATGTAGATTGACGAGAATTTTTGTTTTTTGTTCTAGATAAAAAATTGTGGAAAGAAAATATTAGTATTAGGCCATTTTCTACATCGAAAAAAATATATATACATTTTCTAACACCTTGATATTCATACTAAATAGACGTGTAATTAATTTTATGAGTGAATCACTTTTTCATACGAAAAAAATGGATAAACTCGCACATGATTTGATATAGTGACTGTGGCCTAACCCCTTAACGTATGACTGAGCAAAAACGAATCTCGAAACCGACACTGGGAAATAAAATTAATAACTAAGCGCGAAAAACGTGTAAGTGAAAATCGTAAAAATGAAACTTTATTACCATCTTCATAAAAGAAATTTGCCGAGGCCAGAGAAATTTTACGTATAAATGATAAAAACGTATAAACGAGGTTTCGCTGTATTTTGTTCAGAAAACTAAACGCGATGGGATCCACCAAGAGACGTATCGAATGCTGTTCGACAACGTGGCAATCTTTAAGGATCCAAATTGGATTCGTACATTGCATTCCAATAGGGAATCCCGATAGGAGTCCAATGAGCGAGAATGACATTTTAGTATAGCGATCCAATACTATGGATCATTGGATCCCTATCAGGACGTAGGGACAAGTGTGGAAATCCAGTTGGATCGCTACGAAAATTTCTGCACGAGAAGAGCGCAAGACACAGGTGAATAGATTGATACGACATTGAGATTGTTCATTCCCGATGACTTGATAAATCTCCTACCATTTCCATTTCTGCAAAAAAATCGCTCATCTACCCAACAAATTCTCTCAAAGATTTTCCCTCCCAGGCGTCTTCTTGGTTGAACCCAATATACGCCCACTCTTTACACATCGGCTGTGGGAAAAATTATTGAAGTCAAAGACGAAAAATCACGACTCCACGTAGTTAGGTGGGGGGGGGGGGGGGGGGGGGGGAGAAAAAATGAAACTCTCACCGCGCCCTCTTTCCGAGTTGTATCTACTAATAAAGGAGATCTTGGCCCGCGAAGGGAATACATGGATATTTATATACACATAGGTCTATATATATTTTCGTGGGTATACACAGATATAAAATACCGAGGATCGTTTCTCGGTGCCGCGTAAAATAGGAGGGATTAGTTTTCTACGGCAGCGCCGTCGGGGCTTAGGGCATTGATGAGGTTTTTAAATGGGTTCTTCTTTGATGGCGGGGCGAGTGTGCCTTCTCTACCCTCTCCTTTTTCCGGTGCAGGAGGAGCCAGCCGGTGAGTTCCCGCTCTCGGAAGGACCGAAGCAGCCTTCCGAGTTGGCTACCACCCCCTGCCCCATCCCCGAACGCGCCCAGCCTCCCTGGTCTTGCAAGGGTGAAGGGACGATATATTTACCGGGGGGATTAAAAAATCGAGAGAAAAATTAAGTGTTACGGGGGCTCTCCGGAGCTCTCGCTATCCATTGGCCTCTCTCGCTCGACCTCGCCGGCGCGTTCCCGTACCGACTTAATTCGATGTAATCCCCCCACGCTAAGATCTTCAACCCCTGCGCATCGCGAAAGCGAGACGTCTCGCGCGACGACCCTGCTGGGATTTGAAAAAAAATTATTCTTTCATCCCTGCCGTGCGCGCAGTCCACATTGTACGCGAAACTTTTGTATCGATTAATGTGCCACGTCTCGTTCTCCAACGCGAACATCGAAAAATAATTTCAACGGCATCGAATGGACGGATGCAGAGAAAATGTCGAGTGGAAGACATTCCGAAGAAGTGTCGGCTGGAGTTTTCCTTTTTCATTGTCACAAGTTCATGTTTTAGACTTCGCTCGTGATTGATAATAAATCTTGATTTCTCAACCGCAACGAAGAGTACGTGTGGGTGTACGCATTCGCGTGGGGGTGTGTGCGAGTGTTGACGATACAAATATTTAGATGGCAAGTTTGGGGATATCGATGGAGGGGAATGGTTCTCTCTCTGTCTTTCGTTATACGCCATCCGACGTTATTAGTAAATTAACCGACATCAAAGAAAATTCGTGCTATGGTCACTTACTCCGCTAATGGAAAGGCTCCATGACCTTTCCCGGTATATCTATGTGTATCGATACGTCTATGTATGGATGTTCGTATGAAATATACGCGAATGTCGGTACTTTTCGCATGAACGAAAGTGAAACGCGCAGGAAAAGTTGGATATTCGATTTGCGGTGGCCGCAAAGGTCCTTCGGTTTTATGGGAAATTCCACGCGACGTGGAATCCGTTTGGTTGGAGGTAGTAGCTTGAAGTTTCACAAAATTCAGCATGTGAAGTAGACATTTAAAAATAGTCCCGTTTTGCCTTGTCTGTGATTCGTTGCTCGTCAAGAAATGTCAAAAAATGTCAGAACTGAGGGGCCTTTGAGACTTGGGATGCACCACATCTGTGAAGATCCACGTGCCGTTCATTCCTTGATATTCGTGGAGGGATGAATGCCCGAATAATTCGGAAGAATTGTCAGCTGAATTGGCGTTGAATGCACGGCAAAAACAAATGTTCTGTTTTCACATAGTTTAGGTGTGTAAATGGCTGTAGACACTTTTTACACGTTTTTAGGGGCTACACCAGTGTGAACGCTGAAAATTTGGGTGATTTTCGGGAATTTTTTGGAAGATCAGTACTCAATTAAATGTTTCGGAAAATTAAGGATATATTTGGCTATATTCGACCTATATTACATATTTTTTTCACAGAAAAATATTGAGATCCAAGCGACTTATGCGCTGCCTTCGGAGGCGCCAAAAAAAGTTCCTCCACTGCTGACATGATTCCGGCCGATTGAGTGGCTGAAACCGAAAAAGGAAAAAATTTCCTTAAACTGGAAGGTATTTCCTGTGCAATGACGTAGGATTTTCGAAAAATATCAAAATCTAACAAAATGGCGTAGTTATGAAAAAAAGTCTGTTTTCTTGCCTATAAAATGGTCGTTTTTTTCAATGCCAAATCGTCAATTTTCATCCAATCAAAAATATCCTACGTCATTGTAGAGTAAATATATTCAAGAGTACTCAGTTCAAATTTCAAGTCAATCGGATAATTGCTTTTTGAGTTACAATGTGAGTCAAAAAGTTTCGAGTGCAAAAAAAAACACCGACGAAGATGGGACCTGAAAATTTGATACGATCAAGTGCGTTTGGAGTATTTCACGCACACGTCAAGTAAATCGCGTTTATGAAAAAAAATGTACTTAACGTTTGCATGGAGAATGACAAAATCGTCACGCTTTTCCAGTTTCTCGATCGGTGAGGTTTTTTTTCTTTCGTTCCGGATAACTTTAAAGGTGGGGCAATAAAATGGACGCCGTGTCATTGTCTCGTGTGCCCTTTCCATCGGCTCAATCTCACTCGGTTATTTCACCGAGAAATCGTGGATGCCCTTTTTTTCCCGCGGACGCGACGGACTAAATTTTGCGCGTTAAGCCCTCGGTGTAATCCCACCCTTAATATTCAAAAACGTGATCGTCCTGCCAAGTGTTCGAAGCCGAAGACTCGCGAGAACGAGGCCGACAGGCGAGCGAGAGAGGGAGAGAGTGCGGCTCTCCTCGAGTCCGAAGGAGCCCCGGGCTTTTCATATGCTAATTGGCATTCGTCATTTTCTTACGGCGAACGACTTAAGTGAGCTCAAGGTAACTCCTTCGGAGATATGGACGACGGACCCCGAAAAGGAACTCTCGATAGAGCCATATTACATTTTCTTATTTTACTTCGCGAAATTGGAGATCTCGATGTTTGGGAAGGAAGATGGGTGAGATTCGAATGAAATAATATCTGAAACGATCATTCGGCCAAAGTGCTCGTTGAGTTTCATGAAAGTCATTAAAAATTAACTAAGTTGGTCGGCCCAGTGGACGCCAGGGGCCTAATGATTGTCACGTTTATACATTGAATAAGGATTTTAAGGCGGGATATACATTTAGACTGGAAAAAAATCAGCAATATTGAGGGATTTTTTGAACTAAGAAATAATTATTCCACAATTATCAAACTTTAGGTATACTTTAATAGGATATTTAAGTATACAAAACTTTTTTAAATTAATTTAATTCGTCATTTAAATTCATCATTTAAATTAATTCATCATCAAAATGACGAAGCTGTGGTAGAGTGTTACAGCAAGGTCGCCGCGAGAGTTGCAAATCGGCGTGCAGTCTAGCTTTCCGTAGACTTTGATTTTCAAAAAAGTTCAAACATTTCTTCAGTTAAAACATATATAGTTTCTATGTGACGGTAATTAAAATGAAAGAAATGCAAATTTAAGAGAATGGCACGAATTTACACAAAAAATCATCATTTCACGCAACATTCCTGTAAAATGTGGATTAAAAAAGTAGTTTTTTTTTCATATTTTTCAAAATCAATTCTCGTCAAGTAGAAGGTACCAATATTATCAATATTTCTACCGCTTTAAACTCAATCGGCTTAATAGTTTTTAGGTAATCCTGCACGCCAATTTCGATAATGCAGTTTTGAGAAAAACGCGTTTGAAGTTCACGCCCGCTCCGAATCCGAGCGGTGAGGCACAGCGTTGACGGGCTGTAACGTTTGAAGTTTTTCGAATTTCGCTTTGAAACTTTAGGAAAATATTCTACATATATAGTTCTATCGTTTGAAGAAAAAAATATCGATTTTTTTTATCGCTGTAAATGTATATCCCGCCTTAAGGTATTCCTTCCGCGGAGGGCCGTATTTTGCGGGGGCGTAAAGAGGGCCCTTCTAAATCATTGACAAATAATAGTGGTGCTCAATTAAGGCGTCTGGCCACACTGACATTTTTTTTCATTTTTGTGTTCATAATAAACCTTGAAATGTTACGAACCATTTGAGGCGGGAGCCTGAATTAGAAGGTCCGAAAAATCGTTTTTTTTATTGCTTAAGTCGATAGATAAACTATCCAAGAATATATTTACGAAGTTCCAGAGGCCAATCGTAAATATTTTCGAAAACACAAGGGCAAAAGCAGAGAAGCCATATTTGATTGATATTTGATATTGATATTTCCCTCTATTGAAAACTTTGAAGCGCGTTTTCTCAAGTTTTCATTTTCACGATTTTTCCAAATTGCCAGACGTGATAGCAAAAAAACTAAACGAACTATTGAATCAAACCGAAGTTTATTTTTTTTAGTCTGAAAATCTCTTCTAAGTGATTTGAAAAAGTCGTTGAAAAAGTCTTTTTAAATAATTTTTATAACACGTGTTTTTTTTAAACACATTTTTGCTTCAAACCTGAGGAAAGTTATAATTTGACGATTTTTTCAGCAGTTTCTTAATTCACCCAGAAGAAAAATATACGACAATTGAACATTTGATTGGTTTATTTGATTCAGTCAAGAATTACGAGCTGCATCTTTCCCGCCGATTGAGAACTGCAGTGGCAAGACGCACATGGAATAGGCTGATAAATCTGCAGTCATTTATTGTTTCATGTTGAAACTTTTTTATACATTTCAAGTCTATATGAAAAGATACCCCAATGTTTACTGGGCTCACTTATTTTTTTCCCTTCTAAAAAAATTCCCGAACAATACGCCTTTTTGGACTTTCAAATTCAGGCTCCCGACTTAAAGTGACCATGCTGTTGCCTGCCTCCTACAAGGCATTTGTTTGCATTCTGGTAGCTACTACTGCGCCAACTTTCATTAAAATTCCTAATTTTCATTCTGCTTGTTTACTACATTTTTATTCGCACTTTCTATTTCTATTTTTGTTTTTTTTTTAATTTTACGTTGGCTTGGGTATATTTAGGAACGCAGCAGAGTATGTTTAGAAATGTACAATAAATGAAGAGCTCACTTCGTTTCACTTCGCTATACACTATTATTTCTACAACTTCCATTATTTTCTCTTTCAAGCTTCTAACGTTTTAAATCACGGTTTTCCATAACTATCGGAAAATATCGAAATACCGGTATTCCGATATTACAACTCGTTGATGTAGAAATAATACCGGTAATATAGGGTGTCTCTAAATTACCTGACATTTTTATTTATTAATAAAACGTATTATTTATTTGAAAAAGTACGAATATTTTTGTTATAATATAAGGTAGAAACATGGAGGTTATGTGTGGAAAACAATATCCGATAAATGGCCGCTTCGTCCCTGTTTGCAAACGTTCACTCTTTAGACGAAATTTTCGATGACATTTTTTAAATTTAAAATTTAAAATGTTAGGTCATTTTGAGACAACCTCCAAAAAAGGCTCCTACAATCCAAACTCTAATTTGGATACTCATTTATGCTCAATATTAAATAACTCGTATCTTTTGCAAAATTCAGAACTCCTGACCTATTTATTAACATTTTACAATTCTAACTCTCTTTGGACAAAACAACAGATCGTATTTGGGTTCTGTGTTGAAAAAAAAGAAAGTTAAAATGATTTCCGTCGCGAATATTCTCCCATGATAATTCTTCAGCTGATTTCGATCGCGATAATTTTTAAGGCGTTACCCCCACTTGTAGCGCAAAAAAGGCCTTTTTCATGAATTGTTTTAAAGAAAACTACAAAACTTTTTTAATCGATCAATATACCATCTTAAAGAACACATCTTGAAGAACTTTCAGTAATTTTAATTGAAAAATATTACATTGTTTAGTGGCAAATGGCCGTCAATGAAATAATGTTTTTATATACACGGTTTGCGGTGACCAACATTGCGGCGAAGTGGATCATCTGAAAAAAAAATGCGGATGGATTTAGTCAAATATAAGTATAAACTAGTCTTTAATCGAAGGATTTGAAAAAATATTCATTTTTCACAAAATGGCGGACAGTCAAAGTTAATGGTTCGATTTTAACGAAAAAAAACGGCCGTTTTTTGGCTATAAAACGGCCATTCTTTTCGAAAAAAAAATCGAACGATTAAAGACTACATTTTTATGTATTAAATAAGCCTGCAAAATTTCAAGAAGATCGGTTCATTAGTGTTCGAGTAATCTTGGTCACCGACTTCAGAAATGCCATTTTGAGAAAAACGCGTTTAAAGTTTCAATTTCAATTTACACGAAGAAAATATTTTTTTTGTAAACTTACATAGAGTCATCTATTCCAGGCCTATGCAGAAGTATGGGCCCGGATACTTATACTTCAAAAAAATGCAATAAAAAAATCGATTTTTTCAAAATCGCAAGTGGGGGTAACCCCTTAAAAACTCGAATTCATTGCACAAATGATGGTGGAGATTGTTTCCTAGATTTTTCCCTGAAACGTATGTTTTTCAGTGACTCGTACCCAATGTAAACGCGATCATGATGTGAGTAATACTTCCACGATAGAGCACATGGCGACTCGAATCGGAGAGTTTTTTTTCAATACTTTTCTCGCGTATTTTTATCGTCGAGTTATCTCGAATTCCATATCTGTAGTGAGATAACGCAGACTAACATGCCCGGTGGAGCCCACCTCGTCGTCGTTCACACCGCTACGTGCTCTCTCCTCGAATCAGTACGCGGAGCAAAATACGCTCGGGTTAATCGTGTCACGGCGAGAAGTGGTGTGTATGTAGGTGTGTGCATTTCTCTCGCTCCCTCCCACGGAGTTACCGCCTTTTCTATAGTGCTGTCGTTACCATGTGCCGCATCTCGAAAACCGTCGTAAGAAGCAAGAACAAATATTAAAACGACCATATTCGTCATTTTCGTCGCGTCAAATATTCATCAATCGGATATCGAACGGAACGTGACGGTAAGTTGGAACGTGGAGTGAGTCCACGTCTATCGCCTTCTCCACAAAAACTCCATCGACTTGGCGTTATTACTGAGGAAAAAAATATGAGTGTAATTGTTACTCGATTGATCAACGATTGATGCTAATGGCAAGTGGATTTATGCGGTGCGTGATTCTCCATCGTTCTACACGATATTAATCCCCGGTGTAGTATCTTTTTACGGATGACTCACTAGTTGATAGATAGCACCAGACACGACTCATTTACCGAACAGTCGGTAAAGTATAAAGTTTTTTTTTTATCTCCGCCGTCGTTCATTCCGTACTATAATTCATTGCGATTGCTTTATTGACTCAATGAAACTGGAAATTCGACGCGATACTGTTAGCCCAAATCAACCGGCTCCATTGACATCCAAAATCCGTGTCGTTGGGCTAAAGCCTTATTTTTTTAAGTGCAGGATTGGCTTACTTTCGAAGAAGTGTAATAAAAACGTAAAAGAGTCGTGGGATATGTGGTATCGGATATCAAATTGGCATGGTCAATTCGAATACCGTTGTCGGAGAGGTTAGAAAACACCTGGCGATTGAGACAATTGAACTGCACGTTACAATCTGTCGTGTGAATCAAATAAGTACTCAAAATCCGTAGTGCCATTGCAAAATATTCGTATCCTGATTTTGATCGGATGAAAACAATCAAGGGTCATTGACCTGGACACTCGCAACGTCTTCAACATGCTGCGATCATTTACGTATTTTCATTGGTACGATTGCCACGACCCAAAAGTCTCTGTACCACTAATTTGTCATTAATTATTCAAAAAACGCAACAATTTTGGAATTACAAATGCAAGGCTTCTCAGGTAATCCACGTGAATGGGCAGAGATGACAAGCAGATGCAATTAGAGATATTGATGTCACGATATCATCAGCTTGTTTTCCTGTTTCCACGCCTAGCCTGAACGACGGTGATGGCTATAGGGCCTCGGGAGGTCATGAGATCGGACGTTGACGGCGGCCTCTCCGGTCCAGCGAATCCCATACCGAGCGAATCACTGGATTGCGGTTGTCGACAATTTCCATGTCCGAAACTGGCAAAATTTGCGACTCGAGGTCTGTTCGTTGGTCTCCTGTGTTGGATTGGGATCGTGCAGGGCGCTGCCCAGGCTTACTTGTACATGACGAGTCCAACGATCACGCGAAGATTTCAATTCGATCCGATTTTGATGGGTTGGTACTTACGATTATAATTAATCGTGTATATTTTTAATTGAGGCTTGAACTTATTTAATTAACGATTGAACTCTATAAGTGACCGGATAATGGATTGAAGTTGTATTATCATCGAGTCTCACGTCTTTGTGATAATGACAGAATGGATTCTCATCGTTGCCGAATTGACGCCCTTTGTTCTGGGATTTCTCGTGGCTTACTGGGGCGACAGGATACACAGAGCAGCGTGGACAGGAGCTCTCGTTCTGGTGCAAAGCGCCGGTTTCCTCATACTCATTATACCTCACTTCACCCACCGTACGAGGATTATAGAGGAATCCGAAAACGTCACACACATGTCCATTTATGCTGGTCAGTACGAATGATGTCAACGTTTTCACCTCCCTATTGGTTCACAATGACCTGCTTCCTTATCTCGGAACTTATCAGCTTAGTTTGTATTATTGATCACTACGAGTCTTGCCACCCGACGAAACCTTATCAATGACCATCCTGTCAAACTAGCAACGATCCAAAGACAATGCGTTCGTTTATGATGTTCAGAGGACAATCCCGAAATATGCTCATCCGGATTGGCCAGACTCAGCATCGAGGAGGATCAACTCTGTTACACCACCCTGGCTCTTCTCGTGCTCGTCCAGATATTAACCGGAATGGCTAACGTGGCGTATTATGCACTTGGCATTTCTTATCTCGATGACAACACGAAAAAGGGGCACATCGGGGTATTCATTGGAGTTGCTATCGCCGTAAAAGTGATGGGACTCCTCGTCGGATTCGTTCTCGCCTGGGCATGCCTCAAATTGGATTCCGAGGATTTAACCGTCGTGGAAACCTACCGAGAGCAGTTAGGCGCGTGGTGGCTCGGATGGCCCATACTCGCGTTGTTACTCGCGATCCCTGGCATCCTTGTAACCTGGCTGCCCAGAAGACTTCCCTCGGAGGTATGAAAATATTGTCGATGAAAAAGAATCATTGGAAAGGCAGTTGATAGTGTAGACGTGGAAATGAACCAAATCGACAGGTGGTGGAACAAGCTGCGGCGTCGATTCTCGATCTCGCGGGACGAGTCAGCCTAACGAGTCTCGAAGCTAGAAAAGTCGGTGGTACTGGCTTTTTCACCTCGCTCGGACGTTTGTTCAGCAACAAAATCCTCGCTTGCAGCGTTTTTGCCGCTATCCTTTGCTTCACAGCACTGGTGAACTTCGCAGCCAACGAGAACATCATTCTCGAGTCACGTTATCACGTGCCAAGACCAACTGGGATGTTATTGGGTTTCGGTGATCCGTTGTGGTCGAGAATCATGGCCAGTGAGTTGGCAATCCATATTTAATCAGCACGAGTAACAATAGCTACCGATTGGTCGATAGACTTGATCCAACTTGGTGTGACGTACTGCTGTCTTGTATTTCAGGTACTTTCAAGCCAATCATCATCGGTATGGTGATTATTATATCAGGACTGGTGATAGTCAGGGCGAGACCTAGAGCCACATCGCTGACGATTTACAACGTCGTTATCTTTGTCCTCGCAGCAACTATAATATTCTCGCTGGTTTACGCGACCTGTGAGAAACCATCGATCGTTGGAGAATACAGAGGATCGTGAGTAAGATAAACATTTCCGAATCAATGACATGCCATCGGTACACGTGTTATCATTGTGATCTTGTTTTCTCCATGCAGGCTTGATCTGCTGCAATTTTGCAACATGGAATGTCGTTGCTCGAAGCACGCAAATTTTCGTCCACTTTGCGATGTCAAATCTACGTACACGTTTTACAGCCCCTGTCACGCTGGATGCAAAACCGTCGAAAGCGTGAATAATGTGAATGTATACAGTCATTGCAGTTGCATGGAGGACATGCTGGGTTTGGCAAACACTGAAGGCAAAGAAGGCCCATGTGGGTCGGATGCTTGTCAGATCGGTTGGTTGGTGTTCGAGGTCAGTGAACATGATTTATCATCACGAAGATCCGTATTTTTTCGTCATTCATTCTTTTTCGCACCATCTTCTCTACACTCGTCAGATAGCAACCCTGTTGGCTTATTCTCTCGTGGCTTCGAGCATGGTTGGAAGCTTGCTGATAGTACTGAGATCGGTGTACGTTCAGGACAAAGCTCTGGCAATCGGATTCTGGATGACTTTCGTTTCCTTGTTCGTTTACGTGCCTGGCAAGTTGGCGTATACGAAAATCGCTGACACGACCTGCAAGCATTGGGGAAAAGGCTCGGTCTGCCATTTTCACAATGACAGCCTCGGCAATTACATGTGCTATCTCACAGCATTCCTTCTCATTCTCGCTGCCACCTGCGAGATTGTTCTCTGGTATTTCTGTCGCAAATTACGACTCTACGGTGACCCACTCGAGGAACTGCCAAGAGATACCGAACTGACGCAAGTTCAGAGGACTCAGGTGGTCCCATTGTTGGATGAGGATGCTACTCCATCAACCTCCAATGCCGCTCAGAGTAAGTGGACGAATGTTTAATTAGGGAGGTACGATGTTGAAGTTTGCATCGTTGGAACGTAACGAAAGTTAATTTTTCTTCTATTGCTCACATTTCTTTGCCGATTTAGGTCACGAGAGTTACCGAACCGACTTTTCTTGTTCTCATTGGAGATCCACGAGTTTAAGGTGTTCCTTTCGCAGAGGGCCGTATTTTGTGGGGCCATAAGCAGGGCCCTTCTGACTCATTGATAAATTACAGCGGCGCTAAATAAAGAGTTAGCATTAGCAGTTTATATCATACATCTAGAGTTTGATCGAGTATAAATTATTAGATAGAAATTTGGACAGCGTGGCGTCTCCACAAAGTACCGTGTAAATGAGAAACTTTTTGGAGTCGTCATTTTTCGTTGAGTTCGACAACTTGGCTTCAAATTTAACCAGTATACCGGGATGTATTTTTACTTGATTATAGACGAAAGTCAGTTAACCCTTCGTTGACATACTTACATTTGGCCACGATTTTGACACACTGGGTCAATTTGACCCGGATAATTCTTCATCCACCGGCCATTAGCAACCCTTCGGTCTGTTTTTATTGAAAAAAGCTGGCATACACTTTAAATATTTTTGAATATATTTGCACAATTATCATTCGGAAAATATCAAATTAATCTGCTGTAAAAAATTATCGAAAATATTCAATTTTTGGAGAGTCGAGCATTTTATTTAGAATTCTTCTGGGTCAAAATGATCCAGTGTGTCAACGTAGGGTTAATTGTTAATATTCGGGTCCGAGAGAGAAATACCTCAATGGATAACAAAAAAATGATCGATTATAATGAAAATGAAGAATTGAAAAAAATAAAAAAAAAGAATTTTCGTTGCGTCCAATGTTGCAAACTTCAACGCCACAGGAAGATAGGATTTTTACTCTGATACTGACGACAAATCTCGAATTGACATGTGCACATTTGTTGGACAACCATAATGACGAGTAACATTCAGCTCTGGATTAAAAAACGGCATGGGATACATTCTTTCAGATCCAAACGGATATTCATAAAATGGCAACTTTTTCGTAATTGATTATTCACAATGTCGTTAATAAATTTCTAGATACTTTCGGAAAGCACTATCATTTTCAATGGATCGAGTCTGTTATTTCACGACACATGGGCCTGGAGATGATGCTGGAAAAGGCCAACTTATTTTGTACTAGTATGATGACCCTTGAGAGGTCGAATTACATGATTAAGGGGTTCGTTCATTTGTTATTAACAATTATCTGACGATTTTTTAGGCAAATGTTTCACTTTCCAAAAAAATGCCTAAAAATCGTCAGATAATTGTTAATAACAAATGAACTATGCAATGTAAAAAAAAAATCCTACGTACGTCCATAGACAATGTATTTTTCAGGATATATTCAACATTTAACGTGAACCGGTTGAATATAGTCTGAGTTATTTTTCCGGCCAACTTAAAAAATGCAGTTTTGAGATAAACGCTGCACAGACGCCATTTTGAAATGAATCGCTTAAAAAAAATTATTGTATACAGTCACTGATATGTATGATAAACACCCTTTTTTGTGATCCCGATTTATTTTGTAGTTTTTCTGAAAAAAAAATCCCGAAAAAGCCTATTTTTCGGCCTCTAGAGTGGCCTAAGGCCTTAATGAAAGGGAAATGAAGGTCATGGCGCTGGTAGTGGACACGTTATCGCAGGACGAATTATCGAACTTGTCGGATAAATTACGGGTTTTGAACGATGTGGTATACAAAAAATCTTGCATTTTCCAGTAGTTTATGAAAAATTATCCGGCGAAAGCAAAATGCCATACTCATGCGGTGTCGCTTACAGCGCGCCATACCAATCAAAGCAGGTAAGTTTTTTTTTTCTCTAAACGATTTTGTAGAGGCTCATTTTTGTTTAGAATAATTCGGTTCAAGTAGACATTCACAAACATCGCCACGCTATACCGTTGTGACGGGTATAAATAGTCGCCATATTGCGGCAGAGTAGTCAATTTTTTTTAAGTTGCTAAACGATTTTTTACAGCCTGTACATTTTTTACCAGATATTTTTATGACTAGAAACAGAAACCCGACTACACTATACCCGTGGGATGATCCAAATACGTATAATATTAATACAAAACTGTAACATTTTTTTCGAGTATGGCACCACTTTTGTACTTCACCATAAGTATGGCACAATTTTTCCAAGGCATATTTTTATCCCAACTTTCGAAAAATCAAAACGCCATAGTGTAAAAAATCGTTTCACATTATTTTTTTCCCCCACATCTTTACGCGAGTGTGGCAATTTTCAGCATCATCGTCACAGTACGGGGTATTTTTTTGAAGTACAATCATATTGAAATAAACTGAATACAATGATGTCATACCGTAATAAATAATTTTACGTCTTGCCCAATCGCATTTTAAAAACTTTTCGAAAAAAAAACAGTATTTCAAGTATGGCGCTACATTTGTACTTGACTAGAAGTATGGCTAATATATTAACGGTCAAATTGTAAAATGAACTTTCAAAAAATCGAAATGGCATATAGGAAAAAATCGCATAGCAACTTTTAAAAAATCAACTACTTTACGGCAGTATGGCGAGTATTTGTACCCGTCAAAACTGTATGGCGTGACGATTTTCGTGAAGGTCTACTTGAAACGAATTATTTGAAACAAATTTGCTTCCGCCGGATTATTTTTCATAAACTACCGGAAAATGCAAGATTTTGTTGTGTACAAAATCGTTAAAAACCCGTAATTTATCCGACAAGTTTGATACTTCGTCCTGCGATATCGTATCAACTACCAGCAATATGACCTGCAGTGCAAAAAAAAATTAATTTAAATAGGATCTATGTAAATCAAATAGGTTTTTTCCTTGGCTCACGGCCTACTACGATCTTATTTGTTTTAAAGATATTTTTTAATGGTTTCAGCTATTCTTTTTCCGTTTTTAAATAATGAATATATTCAAATTGAATAAATAAAGATTCTATTCAACTAAATCGCTATTTGCTTACAATGTACACTGTAAAACTAAGTGTATGATGTGCATAAAATATTTCATAAATCCAAAAAAAATATACTTAATTGACGGTTTTACGACAACGATTTTGTATCGTAATTCGTCATTCCCTGGCCTTTCGAGATGATTTTTATCGAAGAAAATTTTTCACCTATATGGGAATCGAACCTAGAACCTACCCACTCATAGCTACGTCGCTGCCCGTATGCTACCGAGTGCTTGTATCATCTTAGTCGTAGATATGGCTAAGAGACCAAATTAATTCCTATAATTATTTGCTGTATCACATAAACTATATCAATTAGTTAATATCATTGTGACAATTAGAGAGTTTTATCGAATAACATGCTATATATTTTTCTAACATAACCTACACACACACATATATATATATATATATATATATATATATATATATATATATATATATATAATTCCTCTCTCTCCACCCTCTCTACCCCCACACCTCTTTGATATGTGTGTTGCAATAAAGACAGACCATTCAATCAAACAGAAAAATGGTTGACTACGAAAATTCTATTTAATTTAAATTATAAAAAAATAAATCGATCCATTTAGCGGATTCAACTAAATTGTTTTTTGAGCAGACGAAACCGAATCACAGATTTATTAGGATTAAATAAAATATTTGGTTATTGGACGATATTGAATATATTTTTATTTGAATAAATAAATATATTTAAAGTAAATAACTTCAGTAATGGAATGCAACAGGAAAAATTTTATTCCACGAAAAATCTAGTTAATTCAAATAAACAATAATCAAATAGACGCGATTAGTTCCTATCAATAGAATTTTTCTGTCAGTGTGCATTTCCCTTTCATTAATTATGTAATTCGATTCCTCAAGGGTCGCCATACTTGTACAAAATGGCTTTTTCGGTCATCATCTCCAGGCCTAACACCGTTTTTTTTTAAATTCTCATTAAAGCCACGAATTCGCACGTAGTCGAGCAAGTTGGAGTGATTGAGTCATCGGTTCTCGACCTTCGGGAACGCAAGCTCGACGAGGATGGCCAGCAGAAATCGGTGCCGCTGAAGTACGGACCCTTGGGTCCGGGCGATCGTAGAACAAACGGCAAGATCGCGTCTCCGCAGGTTGTCGAAGTAGTCAGGATGAAAATGCGAAATGAGGATACCGACGACGAGTTGGACAGTTCGAGCGACGAAGAGGGTCGAGGCACTGGGGCAGCGACGAAAATTTTGGATTCGAGTCCCCATGTGGCCTACAGGCCTCTCGAGCTGGACTCGGACGTGGAGAGCGATCTCAGCAGCATCGGCCCACGTTCGAGAAGACGAATCGCCAGTACGGTCTCCGACGACCTACGCAGAAACTCCGACGTTCCTATCTCGATCAGCAAACGGCCGTTTCCCAATCCCGACGATTACGAGGATCCTTCAAGGTCATCGCCGTTCGGCAGCGCGCCGAATCAACGAATCGGCAAGGCTCTCGACGATCACGAGGCGACGAGTACACGGGGAGGATTCTCAAGAACGAACAGTTTCGAGTTTTCAAAGAACAAAGGCGCCAGGAACGAATCATCGAGAAGTCACGAAGGTGACTTCAACGAAGTTGGCATACCCGTCATGACACCCCTCGTTACGGCCTCGATCCTCACGTCGTCGGCTCGTCCCGGACGAGAAGCCGATCAACAGGAAGTTCAAGTACTTTTGCCGAGACATCAGAAGCAAGCGAGCCAAGGGAGACTCGAGACGATACGCTCGCTCCTCGAGTCCGTTGACGAGAACCGGCGACATCATCTGGAAAATGAGACACTGCGCGAGGAAGAGAATGAGAACTGTACCGATGTTCCACCCCCGATTATCGGCAGTCCACCCCCGCGTGATCAAGCGACATCAGGATTCGGAGGCTTGGAACGAAGCGGGGAAAGAGTCGAAACTTTCTTATCGTTGCCAGGACCCGCAGCCCAGGGCCCGAACAAACCTATTGTACATTCGAAAACTAATCCTTCCAGGGATAGGCCTAACAAGAGCCCCCTGTCCACTGCCCTGTAAATATTTAGCAATAGGAAATATTTCACATCAACTGGAAGACTTTTCGCTCGCCAGCTCAGTGACATTCACGTTCATACTAAATTTCAATAATTGAGGCGCTGGCGAACTAAATCGGACTTGTCCGCTGGACGTCAAATTTTGTTTATTTTTATTTTTCGTGTTTTTTTTTAACACACCTTTATTAGATCCCGAAATATTTTGAATCAAAGCCGGCTCTTAAGACCTTAACATTTTTTAGAAGCTGCCTTTTCAAGCGAAAAGACAGTTTTTAGGCACAGAGGAGACAAAAAATTGACGTCGTGTAGACAATAGATCGGACAAAAAAAATATGTTTTTTTAATTGAAATTTTTGTTGAAAATGTTGAGAATGACAAAAAATGTGTGCTGACCAAATTCTAGCCCTTTATATTAATATTTAGGGGTCCCTCGTTGCGATTTACTATTTCCCATTCATCATGGTAAAAGTTTTGTTTGCCGCTTCTCGGCTTTATAACTCGCCTACGGATAAATACACGGAAATGCCCAAAGCATTGTTTTATAGAGAATTTAACGCTCTACAAAAAAGGTCCTTAGCCTTCGTATAATAAATTCTCTCGTTCGAATTTTATTCAACGTCAAAGTTGAATTTATGATAAATTTCATGATCTTGTGAGATTTTTGGATTTTTACGACGAAATTATTGATTTTTTTTTTGTTTTTTTCTGATTCATGTTAAAAAGTATTGTATCCTTTTCGAATTATTCCCTAGATAGTTTCTGAAATTCCTAAGAGATATAAATTTATTGTTATTCAAGAGTAAGTCTTAAACCGAATTCGATTGGCCATAGTATGATAAAGAAATATCTAGGGAATAATTCAAAAAGAATACAATACTTTTTAAGATGAAACAGAAAAAAATAATAATTGTGTCACAAAAGTCCAAAAATCTCACAAAATCATGAATTTTATCATAAATTCAACTTTAATGTTGAATAAAATTTGAGCGAGTGAATTTATCGTACAAAAGCTAAGGACCTTTTGGTTTAGCGTTAAGTATTCTATAAAAAATGTTTCTTGCGCATTTCTGTGTATTTACCCGCAGGCGAGTTATAAAGCTGAGAAGCGGTAAACAAAAGTTTTACCATGTTAAATGAATGGGAAATAGAAAATCGCGATGAAGGACCTCTGAATATTAATACAAAGGGCTAAAATTTGGTCAGCTCCCATTTTTTGTCATTCTCAACATAATTTTCAACAACAATTTTAAAAAATTAATATCTAATTTTTTTTGGGCCTGTCTAGTGGATAAGTCCGGTTCTGTTCGCCAGCTCCTCACTTCTCACCATCCTGACAAATCCACTCCAGTCGGCTTTCGTTTTCGTTGGAGTCAAACGAACCCGAACAATTTCAATCTCTTACCTTAACGGCATTTGACTAGAAATGGCATTTTCGTTGTTGCTGAGCCACTCATTATTTTTTAAATGTGTCTCCACTTGACTATATGCCTAGCTCTAGAGCTGTCGTGAAACATTAACCAAAAGACTATCATCCATGTCTCAAGCCATTTCCATACGATCAACCTATCATTCATCAATCGCAGTATAATATTTTAATACACATAGCGAAAGAGTTACGACCGAGTTGTTTTTTTTTGTATATTTATTCGAATAAACTGTATTCCACATTTCTGGAAATGCTGCCAATCCTTTTTCTATCGGACGATATCGCACTCGAATTTTTTTTTTTTCGATATTTTGTCAGGATTTTTCGACTTTCGAATAAATCACACCGAAATCACGCTAAGTTAACAATATATTTATATATATGTATATATATATATATATATATATATATATATATATGTGGGTGTGTGTGTGTGTGTGTGTGTGTGTGTGTGTGTGTGTGTGTGTGTGTGTGTGTGTGTGTGTGTGTGTATATATCTTCTATAAATATCTATAAGGATGTGCTTAAGGTACTTGAAAAGTCTTTATTCATCACGCCGGCATTCTCTCTCTCTTCTTCCCTCTGCCGTCGCCGAATCTCTTCTTCGTCTTCGCATAGTCTCCCTTATTTTTATTTCTCGTCATTCCGTTTTAGAAAAAAAATAGAAAAAATCGAGACGTACTCATTAGAACGTTATTTTTTTTTTTTTCACTACGTCACGATCGTCTCCGCAGGCTCGTCCACTATTTGCTCGAGTTCGATCTCCTCGTCGAAAATTTTAACGTCCTTCACGTAGTACCAGACCCCAACGTCGAAGAACGTCCCGATTGTCACGAAACCTTTGTGACGTTAACGCGAAAGAAGAACGAAAATAACAAGTGCAAAATTGGATAAAATTTAAAGATCGATGAAACGGCGAATCAATGAAAATTTGAGAGGAGCGATAAAGTGTACGAAAACTTACTGGCTGCGGTGAAATTGAGCAGGTACCTCAAGGCCTCCCCGTTGTAGAGCCAACAATTTCCCGTTCCGGAGCAAGTTTTGCCCCACACGATGCAGGTTTTATCTGCCAAGGAACAGGAAAAAAGAAAAACATTACGATTAACGAAGCCCTTAAGGGGCACCACTGTGACACTTTCGAAAAATCGATTTTTTTCCTTTTTTCAACAGTCTATACCTTCAAGTATAGATCGATACTTTTTATCGGCTTGTAACAATAAAATCAATATTTTTATCTTTCAACGCGTTTTTCTCAAAACGACATTTTTCAAATTTGTTGCAGTTCTAACTCAAATTCAAATCATCCGATCGACTTGAAGCTTGTTTTAGCATATTTGGTATTTGTTTCTTCATACAATGACTTTCCAGTTTTTCGATTGGATGAAACATGTAAAATTGCCATGGAAAAAACTATCGGATTTTTAAGCGTAATTTGGAACTTTTTTTTCAAAACTCCTCCATTTTGTTGGATTTTAATTTTTTCACAATCCTGCGTCATTGTATAGCCAATATTTTCTAGTTTAACGAACTTTTTTATTTTTTTATTTCGGGCACTCTGAAGGCCGCAGCAGTGGGAGAATTTTTTTTGAGACTCTTGAGACGGCGCACAAGTCGCTGAAAATTGGATATTTTCATACAAAAAAATTTATACACAAATATAACCTCGAAATTTCAAAACATTCGATGCAATACTTTTCTTTCAACAAATTCCCGAAAATCAACTTTTTTTTGGGCAGTTACAGTAGTGGTGCCCCGTAATATTAACAAGTCATATTGCAATCGATCTTTTCGCTATTTACCGAGAATAAATCCAAAGAGAATGGGTGATGGTATGAAGGCGAAAAGGCTCATGATTGTCAGTCCGAAGCCCATGGCCACGGTCTTGTCCTTTTCGTCGACGCATCTCACGGACACGAGAAAATTCGATGCCCTGCCGGTAGCGCCGCTGAATTTGAGCAGACAAACAACCGCCAAAAAAACGTAGAACTTGTGCATGCAATCAACCGGACAAGAGCCAGGTTTGGCGGTACCGAGGTCCGGATTGTTCAATCTTCCCGTGAATTCGGTGGTCGTTTCGAAAGGATAATCCGTTACGAGCGACGACCAATTACCGGCCACGTATGACAGCGCCTGTGATCTCTGTGGTCTTACGCAATTGCAATCCGTGTAAATCTTGTTGCCGTGTTTGTCGACCTGCGAGAGTTTCAAAGATACAAGACAAAGATAAAATCATCAGAATCGTCATATTCACGAAATCGATAAAAACCCACGCGACAAACGTTCATTTCACTTCCCCCCGTTCTCATTTTCGACATCAAAGTTTATCATGACGGTTGGTTTTATCGTGCTGTTAAGGGGGCTTCTCACTTTAGACGCTAAAAAAGGGTATTCCCATACATTTTTTGATAGATTTATATTATAGATATTGATATGAAAGTTGTTGCACTTAAGGGGTTACCCCCACTTGCGATTTTGAAAAAATCGATTTTTTTATTGCATTTTTTTGAAGTATAAGTATCTGGGAACATGTCCTGAAAATTTCAAGTCGATCCGAACAAAATTGACTGAGATATGAGCGTTGAGAGAGAAGAATCCGTTGTGAAATTGAAACTTTAAACGCGTTTTACTCAAAATGGCATTTCTAAAGTCGGTGACCAAGATTACTCGAACACTAATGAACCGATCTTCTTGAAATTTTGCAGGCTTATTTAATACATAAAAATGTAGTCTTTAATCGTTCGATTTTTTTCGTTAAAATCGAACCATTAACTTTGATTGTCCGCCATTTTGTGAAAAATGAATATTTTTTAAAATCCTTCGATTAAAGACTAGTTTATACTTATATGTGACTAAATCCATCCGCATTTTTTTTCAGATGATCCACTTCGCCGCAATGTTGGTCACCGCAAACCGTGTATATAAAAGCATTATTTCATTGACGGCCATTTGCCACTAAACAATGTAATATTTTTTAATAAAAAAATTACTGAAAGTTCTTCAAGATGTGTTCTTTAAGATGGTATATTAATCGATTAAAAAAGTTTTGTAGTTTTCTTTTAAAAAAATCATGAAAAAGGCCTTTTTTGCGCTACAAGTAGGGGTAACGCCTTAATAAATACACTTTCGAAATACAATTTTTTTAATTAGTCATTCAAGTCACTATTTATAGACGAAAATGGTAATTAAAAAAATGGGAGGTCTGGGCTGTTCATGAAAGCTCGGAAATGGATCATCCGAAACAAAAAAAATCAAACGGTTTTAGATTAGAAACAAAATGGCGGACATTTTTCAAAAAAACGTTTTTTTTCACCCTTTGTGGCAAAAAATAGTAAATATCAAAATTTAAAGAAATCCATGATATGCGTTATAGCTATAGTTTTAAAGAATATGTGGTTAAAATTTCATAAGGATCGGTTCGGTAGTTTCGAAGATTTTATTAACAAGCCGTCGAAAAAAGTTGTTTCGAGAAAAACGCTTTTAAAGTTTGTTTGGGTTACATAAAAACATGAATTTTATTTTTTAAATGTATTTCGAAAGTGTATTTATTAATTGTAACATCTTTTATATCAATATCTATAGTATAAACCTATCAAAAAATTCATGAAAATAGCCTTTTTTAGCGTCTAAAGTGAGAAGACCCCTTAAGGCGGACATCTCATGTGACGAATCCAAAAAAATCGAAAAAAAATTGGTTGGCACAAATTGCAAAAAAAGTGTGCGTATTATATGGACCCGGCATAGCAGACTAATGGGAATCAACATTTGCTTAGTTCAAATCGTACTTGAACTTTTAAACCGCGTTTTTCTCAAAACTGTATTTTTCAAATTGGCTGCCACAATATCTCAAAAACTATCGAACGGATTTCGTTCAAATTTTTATAGCCAGTTGTAGTTCGCTAATCGTAGTTCGATTTCGCTCAAATTTTTATAGCCAGTTGCAGCCAGTTCGCTCAAATTTGTATAGCCAAAGTATAGCCAGCGAGTCTATAGTTCTCATCCGACCTAGAATATTTCTGATATCTGCCATATTTTTTTTAAGCTGAAAAAGTCGGAAAAAGACGAAACTTGGAACTTGACTTCTAAAATCGTGCCGAAAATTCAATTTTCAATATTTCTACTTTTTTCTAGTTCCGGCGATAGTCTCAGGTCTACAAATTATTTTTTTTGTATTTTTTGTTCCATTTTTTTATTCCACGAACAAAACCTCCGTGATCATGGCAGCCGTCAACCAACTTTTTTTACACACGACTGTCAATTTCTTATTCTTGTTTGACAAAAATTCTGAGGGTCTGTAAAAATATTAATAAATGTGTGGTAACAATTCAAAGATAGTGTGTTTCAATGGTTCATAAAAAAAATCCCAAAAAAAAGCGAAAAAAAAAATAGCTGTCACATGGGACGACCCCGTTAAAAGTTTGTAGGGGTGAACGAACCTTGAGACCGCGGCATCCAGCGTGACAAGCTGATATGAATGTTTGTCCCTCTTCGGAGCACACGGGATTGTACGTGACGTAGTCGCAGTGACAGCCTTCGTTGCACGTCAGATGAGTTTTGAGTGCACCGTCCGACTGTACTGCCATCTGATTGTCGTTTGCCGAACAGCCGAGAAACGCGTAAGAGATCATTCCCATGACCGAAACGGCACCGACCATCACGTTCCAGGCGGCCAGATACCTCGCTTTCGGCTTGTACTTGGAGATTATGAGGCCCGATAGGAGAATGCCGAATGCGCTGAAGACGAGGCCAACGGTGCCGGTTATCAGTGACGATACCGAGGCCGATTGTTTGTACTGCGTCTCGATGTATTTCGGCATGAAGATCCAGTAAGGCATGTAGCCCATGAAGTAGAAGACGGTCGCGAGATTGTTGCACATGAGGGTGGTATTGGTCAACAGACGTTTGAACGTTCTCAACATGTCACCGATCGATGCCGGTAGCTCGGGCTCTTGAGGCCCGTCTTTTATACTCGCGTTTGTTTTGCTTCGCTCCAGAGCAATCATTTTTCTGACCGCAGCGCGCGGCAGTGTCTTCGGGAATAGGGCTAATACGCTTGCAAAAAGAAACAGAAGAACCGCCAGGATTATCCAACCGAGCCACCAAGCTCCCAGCCACCTGTTGTCGATCGGACACAATCGGACAGAAGACACGAGAAAGATCGTTAATTCGTTCATTGATATCGTCTCCGTCTCACACATAGAACGAACAAGTTTTTAAACGATGAAAAATCTTGCCTCGGATCCTGCATCGTTATCGTGGGACTCAGCGTGGGACTGATGTAAAATTTGAGGGCAAACGAGGCGAGTCCGTAGCCAATAGCCGGCCCCAGCATTCGAAGGAAGTACGAAACGCTTATCAGCATCGGTGTCTTTGACTTCTGTATGTTATCGTCCATGTAAGATGTACCTAGGGTGTAGTACAGCGAGCCACCCACACCCGATACCAATTGGGCTATAAACAGCAAAACCTGCGGCGCAAAGTTACCCTCCTCATCCTCCTGGCACTCTTTGCCACCATTTTCCATCCCGAGACAGAGAAACTTTCGTTGTTTGTCGAAGATTTTTACGCTGGAATTTCCACTCGCGTTTCCAGCCGGCCTGGAGCCGTATTCCCTGGTCAAGAGAAGAGCATCCTCGCCAGGCCCGTACAGGAAATGCGGCAGCATCGTCAGGCAGCAAAACAGCACGACCTGTGACGATCAGTTTCATGACGATAAGTTTCCTTCTTTCGGGAGATCTCGAATCGCGCGACGATAAATTCGAGGGACTTTCAATAATACAATAATAATAAGATTTTTATATTGGAGTGGAAGGAAAATGAAATATAATGTGGACGAACGTCCTTATCAAACGGTATCTCGTCTGGTCGAACGTCTATATCAGTTCGTCGCCAAAGGCGTATTTTGTGCATTCTCCGCTGCGACAATAAGTCATGACGAATTGATAAGCGACTCGACACCACTTTACTCATTATCGATTCTCTATTTAATTACGAAAAAAATCAGATTAAATTTCAACATGCCGAAAAAGCAACTTCCATTCGCTTTTGAATTCGGACAGGTTTTGGCATTAATTTACCATCTTGCTTCGGTGAAATGATATCCCAGAGGCTACACCTTCCGCGTGCACCCGCGCGTTTTTGTGTGTATGTGTGCATCCGCGCGTTTGTGTGTGTGTGTGTGTGTGGGGTGGGTGTGTGCGCGCGGGTGAATGTGCGTGTGGGAGAGTGTGTGTGTGTGTGTGTTTGGGTGTGTGTGTGTGTGTGTGTGTGTGTGTGTGTGTGTGTGTGTGTGTGTGTGTGTGTGTGTTTGGGTGTGTGTGTGTGTGTGTGTGTGTGTGTGTGTGTGTGTGTGTGTGTGTGTGTGTGTTTGGGTGTGTGTGTGTGTGTGTGTGTGTGCGTGTGTGCGCGTGTGTGTGTGTGTTTGTGCGTGTGTGTGTGTGTGTGTAGGTGGGTGTGAGGATGGGTGTGCGTGTGAAAGTGTGTGCATGTAAAAGTGTGTGGGTGTGTGCGTGTGTGTGCGGGTGCGTGCGTGGGTGGCTGTGAGTGTGTGTGTGCGTGTGTGTGCGTGCGCGTGTGTGTTTGTACGTGTGCGTGCGTGTGTGTGTTTGTGCGTGTGCGTGTGCAGACGCGTGTGCGTGCGTGTGTGTGTGCGTGTGTGTGTGTGTGAGGATGTGTGTGCGTGTGAAAGTGTATGGGTGTATGCGTGTGTGTGCGTGTGTGTGTGCGTGCGTGCGTGCGTGTGCGTGTGTGTGTGTGTGTGTGCGTGCGTGTGCGTGTGCGTGTGCGTGTGCGTGTGTGTGTGTGTGTGTGTGTGTGTGTGTGTGTGTGTGTGTGTGTGTGTCACATCTCTCTATCCTCGAGATCTACGACCTTCTCTCTATATTGGTCGCGTCTTGGTGAATGAAGCTCGGAACTAGAGCTAACTTTTGCTCGCCAGCTACACGAACCCGAGTGTAGTCACGGATAGAGGCGTAAATGCCTCGTAGGCTTGGGTCTACGATATTCACTGCACGCTTGCCCACTTCAATCACAAACTACGAGAGACCAGCGTGAGTCGTTATTACGGCGACCAATTCGAACAGCTGTCTCTAGCGCGCTAACTTCTTCTATTATTGTTACTATTGTTATTGTCATTGTCGTGATTGTTGTCAAGATTTCTGTCACAGAAATACGATCCCCATTGGCTGGTCAACGTCAACGAACGTCCAGTTCGTCTCATTTAATTACTCGCCCTCTCTCTCTCTCTCTTTCTCTCTCTCTCTCTGTATCGATTGGTTGACAAATAATGAAAATAATAAAAAATTACTGTCGTCTCTCTCGTTCGTAAAATACGACGCAAGGAGATCTAAAACTCACGGAGTAAATTCCAGCGGCGATCCATCGCGGCCTGTGTCCTCTTCCCGCGTAATAGGACAGGACGACCGACACGAAAAGTTGAGATATGTCGTTGCCAACGGTGATGAGACCTGGACATTCGAAGATGACACCGTTGACGTTTTTTTTTTTTTTTTTTTTTTCGTGTAAGATTATTGCATCGCGTTACTCGATCGCGTTGGGATTAAAAATCCAACGAGAAATCATGGAGAGTTGTGTCTCCAACACACCGGACGTAAAGTGAGTGTACTTCGTCAAGAATGACGACTGACGTTAGGCCTCCCGGAATTGTCAGACTTACCGGTGGTTTTCGAGGGTATCTTGAACCTCTTCTCGATCGTTGTGATCGTGCCGTTGAAATACGCGTAACTGGCCGAGAATATGCAACCGAGCACACCGTAAAGAAATACGTAGGCTTTTTTGTTGGCGAAGCGTTGAAGATTGGGACCCTTGAAGCACCATATGCCGCAGGACGTTTCATCGGTGATGGGTACACCCTTGAACAAGTCATCTATGTCGCGTCCGGAGAGCGGTGTAATGGGTGTGACAGGTGGTGTTGTCGGTGCTTTCAACAATTTCAAGCTCTCCGGTCCGTTCTTTTCGTTGTTTATCGCGTTGCTCGTCGATTTCTCCGTGTCCTTCATGGCTTCGTGCGAGATTCGATTATTCGTATGTACACATAAACGTATAGATGTTTTTTTTTCTTTCTCTCAATTTTTCAAACAGACTGGAAAAAGCAAATATGAACGGCAGCAGGAGAGCCCCTCGATCGCGCACTCTCGTAGCGAGATTCTGGCACTCTCTCATCGAGGGTGCATCAATGCGATCGCGACTCGTCTCTTCGTCGATTAAAATCGAACGACTCCACCGGCCGAGAGTTCCGCGGGATCTGTCGACGACGCGATCCTTGACATTTTCTCACACCCCTCGTTCACCTTCGTCCACCCCAATTCCTCAAATTCATCATTTCCTCATACCTCCAAAACCGCGCAGCTCTACTAAAACAACACACAATGACAAGGACATGTACCGAACGTTGCGTGAATAAATCTCATGATGATGACGATCACACGATGATGCGACAGCACGGGGTAGTGTCGAACATGAAGAAAAAAACAATCAAAAACACATAACGCGCACCCACCTAGCGTCGAGAGGGCAACGCGCGAAACGGTGTGATCCTCTCACGTCTGAGAGGCAAAAGCTCGCGAGCTACCTTTGAGACAACGAAGACCAAGACTACTATGAGACCCCTCCGGGCCTATCTTTTATCTCGTGCGGGGGGTGGGAGGAGGTCAATTTTAACGTGGCCCCAATGAATTTGCGCGTCCGCGAACGCTCGGTATTCTTTCACAACTGACGTTCGGAGCCGCGTGTAACAAGACGAGTATTGAAATCATACGTGAATCTTTTGGTGTTCATACCTTCCCCCTCCCCCCCCCCTCATCCCCCCTCTGCCACTTCTTTAACCCTCTCGCTCTGTCACACTCTCTTGTCGTTGGCCGCATCATATATTAACATCCACGTGAAGACACCACGAGTCGCCCAGAAGATCGACGTCTTAATCATGAGGAGCAAGGAAGGTAGATAAGATGAAAGGAAGATAGACTCGTTTATTTATCCGTGTGTACGTATACATCTATACACCTATGGACGAGACCATGAAGTGGCAAGGGACGCAACGACTTGATATACGTCATGCATTGTACTTGCTATATTCGTGACTGTGTTGGTGCACAAATTTGTCCGATAGTGTGGGTATACTTCATCGAGTTTAGTGTGCATATATAGGTATTTTTGTGGACCTATACACTCGCGAATCCACCTCACGTCTTCCGCCTAACGAGAATCGAGCTCTCGTGTACTCTCGTCTACGTCGTTGATTATCTTCCCGTCCTCTTCTCCATCTCATGCACTCTCTCTCTCTCTCTCTCTCTCTCTCTCTCTCTCTCTCTCTCTCTCTTCTACTGTCTTTCTCTCCTGTGTACCTCTCGAAGAAATCTACGTGTTGACCAAACTGGAACTTGGAAAAAATCGCCCCCCTCTCTCTAGACACTTGGCCAATCATCCCCCAACCGATACAATCAGACATGTAGATTTCCACTTGGACATGACGATAATAAAAATACATCGAGTCATCGCGTGGGTACTGGGCACTTTGATATCGCGGAACTGAGAAGCTCATAACAGGTACGCGTAGATAAAAAGAAACTAGCTCTATCCGCCTTTGTTAAACTTCGTCATATTTCGGAGTAGACGAAAGTTTAAGATCGTGATGGTTTATTTTGTGAAATACATCGGAGAATGAATTTCACGAATGGCCTTGGGCCACAGTAACGAGTATAAAATCATGTGCGAATTTGACAATTTTTTTTCGTATGACAAAGTGATTCACTCATAAAATTAATTACACATCTATTTAGCATGAATATCAAGCTGTTAGAAAAAATATTTTTTTTTTTCGATGTACAAAATGGCCGACTACTCGAAACTTCTCAAAACAGCCTTTTTCCAATTGGCGTGACAAATAACTTCAACAATTTTCACTCGATTTACTTCAAATTTAAAAGTTATGTTCCTAATTGCATTTCGCAGAGAAGTACGTACGGAATTTCTGATTAATCGAAAACTTTTCATTTTATGAGCAGTTATGACGAAATTTTTCCCTGAAAATTCAATTCTTAAGTTCAAATACCTACAACTTTTGAATAAAACAATATTTTTTAAATTCCATACGTACTTCTCTAGGTACTCTAATGTAGATTGACGAGAATTTTTGTCTTATGTTCTAGGTCATAAATTGTAGATGCTAAATGACATCCCGCGGAGTGCTTAAAAAAAGATAAAAGAAAATATTAGTAGTCGGCCATTTTGTACGTCGAAAAAAATATACATATTTTCTAACAGCTTGATATTCATACTATATAGATGTGTAATTAATTTTATGAGTAACTCACTTTTTCATACGAAAAAAAACGGTTAAATTCGCACATGATTTTATACCCGTTACTGTGGCCTAAGGCCTTAATGGTGATTTATTAATGGAATGATTATTTTTTAAATTAAACGTAAGTACTGTTAATGCGAGTGATGGCACAAGTTTAAAATGCAGATGCTATTTTGTTGCACGACGATCGCCGGGAGACGAGCACACGTAGGGAGCGAAGATTTTTTGTCAGCATGTGATTGCAATTGTGGCTTTGGTCAAGGTGGAAATTAATAATGAGATTTTTAAAAATAGGAATCAGAAAATCAATTTTTTCAGATTTTAGTCTACCCCCCCCCCCCTTCCGACCCACCCGCTCATGTATAGACGACGAACCGTCTCCTCCTCATGGACCACATTGACACGCGTGCACCCCTTACTCTTTTCAGACTGATACGCCCCGCGTGCAATCGCGGCCGAGAAGATTCATGAGCATACATTTCCGTACCCACCTGAAATTACTATGATTAGTAATCAATCTCTTTACGAAATTCAATACTCTTGCGAAATTTGTGCCGCGAAAAAAGACGAGTTGAAGTAAGAAGAGAAGCTAGAAAATGATTGACAATAAAAAGAGAATAACTAATAAGAGCAAGTAGGAAAAAAGTGAAACTCGCTAGCTGATAAGAAAAAAGGAGAATAATTGATAAGAATGAAAATGAGTTTTATAAGAAAAAATAAGCGTTAAAAAAGAATTGAAGGGCACAGTGGAATTTTTCCAACGTTTGGGATCCAACCTGAAGCAGCATACCGAAGCGTACCTTAAGGGGTTATACATTGTTGTAAAAGTCGAAAAATCACTGTTTCCAAGACCAATATATTTTGACAGCATATCATTTTATAAATGTTCCCTGAAAAGTTCAAGGTGATCAGATGAATATTGAGGGATTTATAGGCTGTTATTTTGACGCCCGTCGGAACGCTCGGAGCGTTGTTCAAAAACCTAAACACTTTTTTTTCGAAAGTACGTTTTCAAAGTCGGTGAGCAAAATCTCTCAAAAAGTACTGAATCGATCTTTCTGAAATTTGTAGGGCACTTTCAAGTAACAAAAATATAAAAATCCAAGAATTAGTTTTCCGATGTATACTTTCTATTTGATGAAAGAGAAAACCCCATTTTTTGTCGCCAAAATCAAGACTCTGACTTTAAACACGCACCATTATTTTTTAATTTAGTATTTCGCAAATTCCTTCGATTAATTGTAGGATAAACTAATGTACTAACGAAATCTGTTGGATTTTTTTATATTAGATAACCTGGTCCAGAAGGGCATTGCTGACAGCAAAATATTTTGACACACAAAATTACAGCGTGTTTTTCAGGAGATACTCGTTCAAATACCTAATTCCTGTAAAAGTTTATCATGGCGATTTTCTAAAAGATCCCAAAACTACGCTGTTTTCGACTGTTACAACTATGCATGACCCGTTAATGTACATATAAAACACTATAGCACCAACATTTTTTCAAGACCTCGTTTTTGATATTTAAAAAAAAATCTTAACAGCTAAAGATTCTCCAACGATTCGCAAAAACCCTCAGCATTCCTCCAACCCTTTATACCCACCCTACCAGACGCTTCGATATTTCGATCCAAGTACACTACAAAAAATCCTAAAAATACCTGTGTGGAGGGCTTTATCTTAAAGCTGGTTTCGGACAAACTACTCTGCCGCCACATCGTTCTATAGAAAATCTTAACAAAAAATGTTTCCTATTCTTTTTCGGGTGCACTTGAGAAGCACTGCAGATCGTCAATAAAGTGCGTTAATCTTTTCACAATCACCTTTAGAGGCCCCATATCAATTAACAAACACGAAGGCGCTATCCCTCAATGATAAAAACGACGATTGATAAAAATCAAAGATTAATCTGCAAAACGGGATTGGCAGGTGCGAACGAATAGGGATGATCAGCCTCGCTCAATGCCGAATGTCCATTTATCGCACGTTTAAATATACCGAGGGTAACACACACACACACACACACACACACACACACACACACACACACACACACACACACACACACACACACACACACACACACACACACCAACACACGCGCGCACACACCAACACACCAACACACCAACACACACACACACACACACACACACACACACACACACACACACACACACGCGCACGCACGCACACGCACACGCACACGCACACACACCAACACACCAACACACACACACACACACACACACACACACACACACACACACACACACACACACACACGGTCGTGGATCATCCAGCAGTTGCACATCGTTATAACGTAACGCGTGGCTCTTCGAATAACAAATATACATATTTTGGTCTTGTCCCTTTCCGAAGCTGAATCTGGATTGGTTGATCGGTTTGGTTGGCTGGAACTGGCTCGGCTGATTTTGTAGCTCGCTGCTTACGTCCTAGAAAGCTCTCGGCGTGCCCGAGCGAAGCTAGATACCATGAGTTATGTAGCGCTCTATCCTCCACATTGTGAGCCCATTATGATTTAATAGAGAAACCGCGAGCGTAGCGGTAACGCGCCGCGTTGTAGGTACCGACTGGGCTGAAGAGGGGGGGACATATGTGGAAGATGCTGCCTCACGTAGCCGCCCGCGCGATTTCTTTCTTCGACAAATGTATGTATGTACTGAGCTCATCGGTCACCATCGTTCTACGTAAATGCACATACACCCGTACACGTGACCGCCGCTGAAGTCGTAACCTGTTCTTTAATCGCGGAAATTTGTTGATTCGAACCAAATCGATTTTGCAATTGGTCCGATCGTTGCATTTTCCATTGTCCGGATACACGCATTCGCGCAATTAATGACGATCAAGTTTTACGCGGTGTGGAGACATAGGTAGAGAGGAGACGCGAAGAGTAATGAGGATGGATAATTGTTTTTGGGGGATATGCAGGAGAGAATGTGGAAATTTCTTTTTCGAAATAAGATGACGCGCTGATGTTATCGATATTTTTATAATTTATTTTATATGTATGTAAGAAATTATAAGAATCATAATTGTAGATATAAAAATTATTATATATATAGAGATATATATTGAATAGAAAAAAGTCATGGAGTTCAAAATGTATATCGGGTAATCCTCAACATAGTTTGTGTGTGTGTGTAAGCTGTTATACATACTGTTACGTATAATACGTTAAATATTTAGATGACAAGAAACATTGGGTAAAGAAACTACGATTATTGTCTTAGACAGTCAGTGCGTAAATATCGTGAGGAGTTTTAGTATGATTTGCAAAAATAATAATTCTCTTTATAATTATCACAGGATTATACTTTCTTTTTGTTATAATTATAAGAGTATAATAAATTAATTATAATTATAATAAATTTTCTAATATATATATATATGAAAAATTATAAAAATTATAGCTATAAAAATTATCGAATATAATTATATTCGATAATTTTCATAGCTATAATTTTTATAAATTTTCATATATATATTAGAAAATTTATTATAATTATAATATATGAATGACAAAAACTATTGAGCAAAGGAACTACGACAATAGTCTTAGGCAATCGGTGCGTAAATATCGTAAAAATCAAAATTATAAAAATTATAACTATGAAAATTATCGAATATAATTATATTCGATAAATTTCAAATGTATGTATTGTATTGTATTGTAATAAAAATTATAAAAATTATAGCTATGAAAATTATCGAATATAATTATATTCGATAATTTTCATAGCCATAATTTTTATAATTTTTATTTTCACGATATTTACGCACCGATTGTCTAAGACTATTATCGTAGTTCCTTTTATCGTTCCGTATAATCGTAATTCCATTATCGTAAAAAATAAAAATTATAAAAATTATAGCTATGAAAAGTATCGAATATAATTATGTTCGATAATTTTCATAGCTATAATTTTTACAATTTTTATTATAAAAATTTATTTAAAAATTTATTATTTATAAATTCATTATAAAAATTCAGGAAAACTGGGGAAAAAGGTATGTAGACGTCAAATGTAGAATTGGCAAGCAGGTAATTGAAAATTTGAGACATATTTGCGAGTGTACGGAAGTTAAAGGAAAACCAAGAAATAGTAAATAAACTGGAGCAATAGTTCGAAAGTACAACCGGCAAAGCAACTATGCGATTACATCAGACAATTTGAGAAACTAGGATACATTTTTTAAAAAACCAATGTGAAATAATTGATGTAAATGAGAAGGAAGGGGCATTTGTGTAAACACCCTTAAAAAGGGTATACAAGAAATACAATACCACTACGGCTATATAGATATATGTTGAATAAAAAAAAAGCAATAGAGTCAATAAATATATATAGAGCAACATATAACCGCAACACGTTTGAGTAGATATATGCAAAGCTGTTATACATACTGTTATATGTATAATACGTTTAATATTTAAACGACAAAAACTATTGAGCAAAGGAACTACGATGATAGTCTTAGACAATCGGTGCGTAAATATCGTAATGAATTTTAGTATATTTTACAGAAAGTATAATTCTTTTTATAATTATAAAAAGAGTTAACATTTGTAGTTCTATATAATTAGATATTTATTATGAGAATTCCCAATTAATTTTATAATATAATTCGAAATTATAATTTAATAATATTGTAATTATTATATATAATCTTCTTGTAATTGTAAGAATTATAACAAATTTTTCACATATATAAGGAATTGTACAAATTATATTTACGGTAATTATCAAATATATATAGATATATATTGAAGAAAAAAAGTAATAAAGTCGCTGAACATATAACGAGTAATCCTCAACGCGGTTTGTATATATATGCGTATGTGTGTATCTATAAGCTGTGTAGAGAATTACTCGTTATACGTTTAATGTTTAAATGGCGAGACCCATTGGGCAAAGGAACTACGATGATTGTCTAAGACAATCATCGTAAATATCGTAAGGAACTTTAGTATGACTTGCAGAAAATCTAATTGTATTTCACGTATTTTTTTTAATTCTGTTTTTCCTTCGAAGCTTTCGTCGTCATTGCATCCCTTGTCGACAAACGAGATGTAAAGCAAACGCGAATTACCGTGTAGCTGCGATAAGAGGACAGGTGTCGTAAATTTCCTGCGAATAGACGAGTCAGGTGAAATTCCAATCGCATTTATCGCGAGTTACAAGGAAAATGGATTTTTCCAATTCCTTCTTACGTTATTACGTAAGAAGGAATTTGCTTGTGTCAAATTATAAATATTCGAATTGTATGAAATTGACGCGCATTACGCGAGTATATAGAGTTTTTTTTTAATTTCGATATTTAAGGGGGCAGATACCTTTAGGCGAGGTAAACATTTTCTGATTTTTATGATATTTTTTTAAAGGACAGATTTCCGCACCATTTTCGAGACTTAGGGTATGTTTTAATGCTACTTTTGGCTGCTTGATGGTATTTTTTATTGATCTTTAAAAATGGCGGTGGTATGGTACAGTCTTATAAACTGCATTTTCTAAACTGGCGTACATCTGAAAAACTGATGTACCGATTCTGGCTAAATTTGGTATAAATCTTTCCAATCTCATGTTATTGAAAATTGTTATTGAAAATTAAAATAAAAGTATTTTTTTATTGCATAACGTAGCTTTTTGTCGGAAAATTTAATCTTTTTGTTTCAAAGCGTACCATTTCATTGATTTTCAACATTTCGCACCTTTTCTTGATTCATATTCTGCGTATGAGTGTTAATAAAAGGAAAAACTTCGGTCTTCTAAACCCGGTTTAGAAGACCGGGCCATACCTCCGCCTTTTTAAAAGTTTAATAACAAAAAGTATCATGTCATAGATTAAAGTATTAGGTTGGCAAGATAGCCTTTGCGTTTTATCTCCAAAATAAAAATTAAAAAGCACTCTTGAAACGAATAAAATTAATCATTCGTTTCAAGAGTGCTTTTTGTCTTTGAAAAATGGAAAAACTTTCTAATAAAAAATAGTATATAATAAAATTATAGATATGAATAAAATTACATTAAATTACAATAAAAATGCATAAAAATAAATAAAAATACACACAAATTTAAAAAAATTACAATAAATACACATTCGTTTCAAGACTGCTTTTTTATTTTATTTATAGTGATAAAACGTAAAAACTGTCTTGTCAACCTAATAGTAATAAAACATATCCTGAGTCTCAAAAATGGTGGAGAAATCATTGCTTTAAAAAAAATCATGAAAATCAGTAATTTTTTCCTCGCCCCCAGGTATTTCCCCACCCTAAATATTCGTGGGTGAATTTTACGGCTTCGATACTTTAGAATGGAAAATAATATAGCGGGCATATTTTATTCCCCTGGTGAGTATCACGTTCATGGAATATTGTTGATGCTGTAACCAAACACATCGAGATAACAAACTCGTGAAACTACTACACGTTATGGACCGATAGAAAAAGTAGAGAAAAATCCTCGTAATGATTTATTGAACAATCGCGGTGTTGAGCGTTAATGTTGTCGCAGGCAAAACCCGTGCGATACAGTGATAATGTTCTTTGCACAATCTCGCGGAAGACCGGAGAGGAAGCTCGACGTTTACGACGGTGTCAGAAAAGCGTCGCGACGGTTTTGAAATAATGATGATCGCGAATCAAAGGTGAGTCTAGTATTTTAGGTATTTTTGCCTATGAGACTTTTCCGTGTAGCTTATTGTCGTTTTCCTCTGTTCACGATCATTGATTGGTAAATTAAAAAAAATGCGACCCTCTCATCGAAGGAGGAATTATTTTTTTCTTATAAATATGAACGGTAAATGACAAACGGTGTGGCGCATACGAAGCAGTCATAAATTTGAACAATTAGCTCATAAATTCGATAACGCTGGCGCACGTACTGGCGCTTGAGAAAAAAGAACGCCACAAAGTCAAATAAATGACAATTTTTGTGGGTTTTGGTTTCAGAATGATTACATAAATCTGTCAGTTTTTCAGGGTCATGTAAAATCTAACTGCACGAGAAAAGATAATTCGATCGACCAACGAAATAATCTTAATTTAATCAATTCTTCATCGCAGCTATATATTTAATCGGCTGAATTAAGGGAGAACTTCACGGTGACAGGCCGGAGAAAAAAATTTTTTTCCTTTTTATTTTTGTCTACTGGCTTATTTATTTGGGATTTGGAAAAAATATGTTATTGAGCATACATTGAACTTATTTTGCGTAACTTTTTATGTAAAAATAAATAAGATTTTTATTTATTTGTGCATAACATTTTTTTAATTAACAATTTTATTTAGAATCTTTATTTCGAAATAAATAAAAATAAACAATAAAGCCTCTGTATAAAAAATGTGATCCTACGGCCTGATCGATAACCTGACAATGGTTGGTCTGAAAAAGGAAAATAAACAAGTTTTATAATCTATATCAATGTAGTTCTCGTAATACGTAGCCGTTTTTTCGAAAGTAAAAAATCACAATATGGCAGGTGTTAAAAAAGTGTAATTTTGGCGAAATTTTCACTTATATTCGAGGGTGAAAAAAATACTAAATTAAAAAAAACGGCTACGTACCACGGTAGCTACTGCAATTGCGATTTTTTTAAAATTAAAAATTGGACCATTATAGCTACAGTTATGATTCCGACCAGGGCGAGAAACCCACGATTAAAAGTTGTGGTATACGTAAATCGTTGCGCTACCTAATCTCACCAAATCGTTGGTAACTTGGTCGGTTTTCAACATTTCATCTTGAACATTTTTCCACATATTCTTGGACATGTACAGAGAAAATGTAAAAAAATCGATGGTAATTCTTTAGATAAGGGACTTCTACGAACATTTTTTTGCTGTATTCTCTATTTCTTAGGTTATAAATTATGATATTCAGCCGGGGGAAGCGGACAATTTTCATGAACAAATTTTTCACGAGCACAAAATCGTTAAAAATAACTTCGAATTTTTCAAAAACCCGAGCAAACCCAATATAGGCGTCGAAATGTTCAAAAATGCTCTATTCTATCACGTGTTTCCGCGAACTTCAATCCCCACAACTTTTAATGGGGGGGATTTCAGCTTCCTCCGACTGAATATCATCATTTATAACCCAGAAAAATGAGAAAATATAAAAAATCTTGGGCTCATCTTTCGTAAAAGTCACTCATCTGAAGAATAATCAAATCGATTTTTTTACCCGTCAATGTGGTGTCCCGCCTTAAGGGGAGATATACACCTAGATGGTCTAAAAAATCGTTTTAGAAGCTATGAACATTCCGTCGCTATGAACAGACAAACGCGTTTTTCTCAAAACCACGTTTTTCAAATCGGTACTCAACATTTCTCGAAAACCAATGCACCGATTGCCTTGAAGATTTTTGTGGTTATTCTATACACCATTATCTAGTACTTGTCATAGGATTTTTTTTCCGTTACTTAGTTTTTGTTTTATAGGCAAAATAATAACTAATTTTTGGCCCAAAAATCACTATTTATGTTCAAACGTTCGCCATTTTGTCATAAATCAATATTTTCAAAATCGGCTATGACAAGTACTAGATTATAGTATCTAATTTAACAATCTTTTTGGTTTTTTTTTCAGATGATTTTTTGAAGAAACGCCAGTGGGTACCGTATACGCAGATTTTTTTACGACGCTCCAAGGATCACACAATATCCTTGTATATTTTTGATATTTTTAAATAAAGAAAATTAAACATATTTTTGAATGTATGTACTTTTAGATAATTAAAACCCCAATCCGAAATTTTAAATAGTTTTCCTTGAAAAAATTCACAAAAATGACCTTTTTCCGGCTCCTAAGTGTATATCTCCCCTCAAGTGTCAGTGTCAATGAAATAATGTTTTTATATACACGGTTTGCGGTGACCAACATTGCGGCGAAGTGGATCATCTGAAAAAAAAATGCGGATGGATTTAGTCAAATATAAGTATAAACTAGTCTTTAATCGAAGGATTTTAAAAAATATTCATTTTTCACAAAATGGCGGACAGTCAAAGTTAATGGTCCGATTTTAACGAAAAAAAAACGGCCGTTTTTTGGCTATAAAACAGCCATTTTTTTCGAAAAAAAAATCGAACGATTAAAGACTACATTTTTATGTATTAAATAAGCCTGCAAAATTTCAAGAAGATCGGTTCATTAGTGTTCGAGTAATCTTGGTCACCGATTTCAGAAATGCCATTTTGAGAAAAACGCGTTTAAAGTTTCAATTTCAGTTTACACGAAGAAAATATTTTTTTTTTGTAAACTTACATAGAGTCATCTATTCCGGGCCCATACTTCTGTATGGGCCCGGATACTTATACTTCAAAAAAATGCAATAAAAAAAATCGATTTTTTCAAAATCGCAAGTGGGGGTAACCCCTTAACGTACTTGTAGGAAAAAACTATTCGAACAGTATCAATAACAGTAGAACGGGTAAAATTTGGCGTGTGTCCCTTTCTACGTAGCTTACCGTACAATTCATCTTCTCCTCGCACTGCACCTGTCGTGAAATTATTTCGGTTTCGATGAAAATTGTGTAAATACCATGCGCCATTAAAGTCCACAGAGAAAGCTGTACATTTCCCTCCGTCCTCGTGAGATGCTCCGGCAATATTGCACGCGCGAGAATGTTTTTTTTTTCATCTGACATGCACACACGATAAGCTCGGGGGAAAATTGTACGGTGTTGCTGCGGCAACCCACTGCTCCAACCGCGAGAGATCGCGATGGCTCTAAATTGCGACATTCAGAGATGGTCGACAAGGCCGGACGAGCAAGATTAGGATCGTCGTAGACTTTATTATGCACATGCTGTCTCCCGTTCTAATAATCGTTTTCTACGCAAAGTCTCATTCTCGACCGAGAAGAAGCTTTTCCGCCATTCTACTTCCGGTTCGTGAATTTTTTTTCTCACGAATCCTGCCAACGAAATCTTTTCGCGTTACTCCAAAAAAATCATTCCACTTTTGCATTTTTTGTGATTCGTTCAGTGCCAATCGACGTACGAAAAAAGAGCTACAATTTTTACTCACCATCTACTCAACCTCTGTACTCCACAATGTAAATGATTCGAGTGTCTGGCAAATCGGGCGATAAAAAGAAACCCAATTTTTTTCAAAGATTTATTTGTTTATTTTTTTTCTTCCGGATGTTCGACAGATCAAACCGGAAGAGTGATAAGCTGGCTTGGGACAACCGTGAAGAAAGTGGAGAATGTCGACGAAACCACGAGATCACCAACGGTGCTGCATTCTTTTTTACAAGTCATCCCGAAAGCTCCCGAAGATCGAACCACTGCGGTGAGGCACAAGTCTCGTAAGGCCAACAATAGCCGATGTCATAGTTTTGTGGCGACTGTACTTCGTCTTAGACCACTGATGAGCTCTATATGAGAGATGGGTCAGGGTCATTCTCTAATGCAGACACGGTAGGGGAGAGTGGAGTACAATGTATCACGGGGCACTGTGAGCTAGATGCACGGAAAAAAAAATTCGTTCATCCAACCAAAATTCAGTTGGTTTAACAAAATGTATCTTTAAATACGTTCAACTTGATTTTTAATTGGCTTAACAAACATTTTGTTAATCTAACTCATAATTTTAGTGGTGGGAACCGTAGCTTATTTAGCATGTCTGAGCAACTGTTAAAACGACAAAATTTCAAGACAACAAAATGCATTTTGCACATTCAACGATTTTTTGTCTTAGTGTGTGATTTCTCGGAGGTTTGTAGCTCGTAAATTCCGAAATTTTTCGTGTTAGACCGCGATTTATATTCGGTTTCGTCAGGCCTAAAACAAAGTTGACAGCAGCTCGCAAAGAATTATTGAAAATTCAAAATTGATTTGAAACTTGGAAAATAAATACTTCTCTCGCCGGAAAAACGTAAAGTATAACATAACTTTCTGTAGCAGCTCGGGTTTTCGGTCCTAATCGATAGTTTTATTATTCACGATGAGCTCAGTGACTTGTGTTTTTCCATTCGTAGTTTAATTGATAATTATTTTCATCAATAATCAAATATTTAACTAGTGGGGTACATTGCATTACCGAGATGTGGGGCACAATGCCCCGACTCCCAATGAGGAAACAAAGAAGGGACGACACTCCGAAGAAGCGCAATATGTCACGGGCCACTGTCAACGACGTGCGATGTGTAAAAATAAGACGTTCCTGTGATATTACTGATTTTATACCGATAATGATATACCGATTTTGTTTGGGTTCGTACTGTTATGTGTAAAAATCGCAGGGTTGCGAAAATTGTAATGAAAAAGTAATGCATTATTCATTACTTTTTTAATAGGTAATGAAAATATATTTCATTACCCATTACATTAGATGCAGTAATGTAAAAAAAAATCCATTACTCATTACATTGGATATTTGTAATGTAGAAAATGTCCATTACTCATTACATTATATTTTGCATTGTAACAGATTTCCATTACTCGTTACATTGGAATTTGTAATGTAAAAAAGGCCATTACTCATTGCAAGGTAATATGGATCATTATTCGTTTACCATCGAGTCAGATCGATACATTGCAAAAACCGCTGCCCCTAATGGGAAACGAATAATAATCCTCATTGCCTGATACTATAACTTTATATTTATAATTTCATTGCTCATTACATTGCATTTTGTAATGTAAAATATTTCCATTACTCATTACATTGCAAAGTCCAATGTAATGGGCAATGGAATTTTTTTACATTACAAATTCCAATGTAATGACTAATGAAATTTGTTATTTCATTATTATCCGTTTACCATCGAGTCAGATCGATACAGTGCAAAATGCGTGGCCCCTAATGGGAAACGAATGATAATCCTCATTACATTGTAACGAGTAATGGACATTTTTTACATTGCATTGCATTAGTAATGTGAAAAATTCCATTACTCATTACCTGATATTTATGATTTTATATTTATAATTCCATTGCTCAATACATTGGACTTTGTAACGTAAACAAAATTCCATTACGCATTACATTACAACGTCCAATATAATAGGTAATGGAATTTTTTTACATTACAACATTTAATTCAATGAATAATGAAATTTGTTATTTCGTTATAATTCGTTCACCATCGAGTCAGATCGATACAGTGCAAAAACCGCTGCCCCTAATGGGAAACGAACAGTAATCCTTATTATATTGTAATGAGTAATCGAGATTTTATACATTGCATTGCATTAGTAATGTGAAAAAATCCGTTACTCATTACCTGATATTTATAATTTTATATTTATAATTCCATTGCTCATTACATTACATTTTGTAGTGTAAGAAAATCCATTACTCATGACATTGCATTTTGTAATGCAAAATATTCCCATTACTCATTGCATTAGACTTTGTAATGTGAAAAAAATTTCATTACCCATTACATGGAAATTTTTTACTTTACAAATTCCAAATTGTTTTTCATTACAGAATGTAAAGGAATGAGTAATGAAAACGCTAATGCATTACAATGAGTAATGAAATTTGTTACATTACTAAACGTAATGCAATGGGTAATGACATTGTTTTTCATTACAAAATGTAAAGTAACGAGTAATGAAAACGCTAATGCATTACAAAAAAAATGCATTATTTGCAACCCTGAAAAATCTGTTATCTATGTTGGAAAAATATACGAGTTTCAACCGCCTCATTGTACCCTACGTTTCGCAGTAGTTGACACACTGTACCCACCTATATGATACATTGTACCCCACCCATGGGGTACAATGAGCCAAGCCGCACATTTTTTTCGATCCCATAATTATGGTATTTTTAATCTTCTTGCAAAAAATATGGGAACCTAATTGTACGCCCAAAGGTCTATAAAATCGGTTATGACCTTTTTCTAATCAGACTACCTTGATTGGAGTAAAAATTCGTTAGAAAAAATGTGACACACTGTACCCTACCTTCCCCTGGACACGAAGGCACAACACGCTTCATTGTGCGTTACCGTGCATCAAAGTGTCCACGTCATTTGATTGGAGAAAAATTGATATCCATTGGCTTTCCAGCTCAATAACCTCGGCGATACATTGATACGGTGACCGTGAAAAGTATCGATTCTCCTTGATCTTCGATACCAAACACTTGTCCTGCGACCAGATCAACGAAGAAGGAAAACCCATTTTTTGATCGGCCAAAAAGACCGCAAAGACAAGAGCAGGCATTTTTCATCAGACATTTGTATATTTGAGACAAACTCCTCTGTAATCCTGGGTAACGGGGCTCCAATAGCATGGCTCGTCTTCGAGATAGAGAAAGCCCGATCGATGTGGGAAAGCGCGAGGGGGTGGCTCGCCTAAGGGCAGGGGGTCGTTTCGCCCGCCGCGGGTGTGGGTGCGAGAGCTTCGAGTAGAGAAAAGCGAAGTCTGCTTTTGCAAAGCTCGCGCTCGCGGAAAGCCGAATTCATTAGTCGAGAGATCTAGGAGGCTTAAAAATTAAAAGGCTCTCAAACAAAAACTCTCGAGCCCCAATGTCGCGTACCCTTTCTTTATTTTTTTGTTTTTCTCGTCCCACTCACTTCGGCGAGATACTTTCTCATTTCGTTGTTATCATTATTGTTGTGATAAATTATCGTTATTGCAGTGTACGCATTCGAGAAACTCGTCGCGGCTCCCGGTCGGAATTTAATCCCGCGCTTTCCTTTTTTCAAAGCCTTTGCTCCTCGTCCTCGATCTCTGGGAGGCAGCCTCGACGAACCCGCGCGGCTCGAAATCGTGCTTTCGCATCGGAGACGCTTTTGCTGGAAAGCGCACAGCAGTTCGTTCGGAGGTGAATACTTACGAGGTACTTGTGATCATCGTCTTGGCAATGGGATATCGCGTGTCTACGGATTCGAAAAAAGCTCGGAATTTCCTTTGCCAAATACAAATCAAATTTCAATGTCCATTCTGATGCCCTGAGTGGTAAGCGGGGAATTTCTCGCAAAACTATTCTCGATAACAATTGCTTGAATAAACAATTTCTCAAATGCAATGTCTCGAAACAACAATTTCCCGAAAACAATTTACCGAATAAACAGTTTCGAAAATGATCAATTTCTCGAATGTAATATCCCGAATGGAGAATTTTCGGAATGGATAATTTCGACAATGGAGAATTTCCCGAATCAACAATCCAAACAAACCCAAATCGAAAATAAACAAATTCGGGAAGTTGTCCATTCGGGATATTGCATTCGAGAAATTGTTCATTCGGCAAATTGTGTAGGAGAAATTGTCCACTGATGTACTGTGTTCGGGAAATAATTCTTTCGGAAAATTGTATTAGAGATATTGTCATTCGGGCAATTGTTTTCGAAGAATTTTCAGGAAACGACTCCAAAGCGGCTACGCGAAGAAGGGGCCGGGTTGAAAGTCCGAACTTTGAATAGTCGGAACGCTCAAAACTCCGATAGAATGCTATCCCAAAAGATGAAAACTCCGAAAGAATTTTACCCAAAAGTAAAAGATTACTCTGAAAATCTGAACACCGTCAAAATAATGGGGCCGGGTTGAATTTCCGAACTATGATTTCTCCGACGGTTTAAAATTCCTAATTTTAATGTTCCGAAATTACGAGTTTCGTCAAGATCATGCCAGCGAAAGTCTACACAGTTGACTGTAAATGATGGAGAACGTATAACATTGTGTGGACAAATTTCAAAATTGAGGTAAAATCACTTCTTAATAGAAAAAAATTCTTCAAATAATTCGTCGTTTTATTGTAGATTTTGAAACTTTTCAGAATTCCATAGTCGAATTATTTTGACGCTGTTCAGATTTTCGGAGTTTTCGTCTTTCGGGTAATACTCTTTCAGAGTTTTAAGCGTTCTGATCATTCAAAGTTCGGAATTATAACCCGGCCCCAAAATAAGTCGACTATTGAAATTTTTTGAAGTTTCAACATTTTCAATAAATCGAAAATTTTCAAACTTTTCAAAATTCCATAGCCGAACTATTTTGACGCTGTTCAGATTTTCGGAGTTTTGGTCTTGCGGGTAGTATTATTTCGGAGTTTTGAGCGTTCTGATCATTCATAGTTCGGAATTTCAACCCGGTCCCAAAATAAGTGGAATGGAAGTTTTTAAAGTTTCAACATTTCCAATAAATCGAAAATTTTGATACTTTTCAAAATTCCATAGCCGAATTATTTTGGCGCTGTTCAGATTTTCGGAGTTTTTGTCTTTCGGGTAAACTTCTTTCGGGGTAGTATTCTTTTGGAGTTTTGAGCGTTCTGATCATTCAAAGTTCGGAATTTCAACCCGGCCCCAAAATAAGTCGACTATTGAAGTTTTGTGAACTTTCAACATTTTCAATAAATCGAAAATTTTGAAACTTCAAAATTCCATGGCCGAATTATTTTGGCGCTGTTCAGATTTTCGGAGTCTGTCTTTCGGGTAAAATTCTTTCGGAGTTTTGATCTTTCGGGGTAGTATTCTTTCGGAGTTTTGAGCGTTCTGATCATTCAAAGTTCGGAATTTCAACCCGGCCCCAAAATAAGTCGACTATTGAAGTTTTTTGAACTTTCAACATTTTCAATAAATCGAAAATGTTGAAACTTCAAAATTCCATGGCCGAATTATTTTGACGCTGTTCAGATTTTCGGAGTTTTGATTTTTCGGGGTAGTATTCTATCGGAGTTTTGAGCGTTCTATTGATTCAAAGTTCGGAATTTCAACCCGGCCCCAAAATAATTCGGCTATGAAAGTTTAAAAAGTTTCGACATTTTCAATAAATCGACGAATTATTTAAAGAATTGAAAAAAAAATGATTTTACGTCAATTTTAAAATTTGCCTAGGCAGTTATACATTCTACATCATTTACAGTCAACCGTGTAATATTTCGCTGGATCTTTACAAAACGTGTAATTTTCGAACATTAAAATTGGGAATTTTAAATCGTCGGAGCATTCAAAGTTCGAAATTTCAACCCGGCCCAAAAAAAAAAACTCCACTCTCTCAAACGTATAATACAAGTCCGTGTATTTAAAAACAATCGTGTTATGTATTTACAGAATTCGCAGATTAAAATTGTTCAACGCTAATCCAGTCTCGTTTTCGCAACAGATCTCATCTTCCCGTTTCCCATAGGCTTTCGCGCTCTCTCGCTCCCGGGACTTCTAAACTTCCGTGTGTGTTATCGTTCCGGAGTTAAAAAAAAATACAAATTCCCTTAAAATTTCGAACTCGCGTTCGTCTCGCCGGATCTTTCGACGAGCGTGGGTGGTGTACCGTTCGCCTCGATGTGAGAATTTCCCGATCGCGATGCCGAGACATCCTCGACGAATTCGCAGTGCCTTTCATCCTTCAGGCCGTACAGGTCGAGATTTCGCGCGAGGTAGCAGAGAACTCCGTCGAGAATGGCCGAACACAAAATAAACGCTGGAATCACGATAAAAAAAAAGTGTTTTTTTAAGGGGGGAGATACCTTTAGGCGTGGAAAATCTTTTGGTGATTTTCATGATTTTTTCGAAGGATACATTTCTTCACCAATTTTAAGACTTAGGGTATTTTTCATTGATACTTTTGGCTCTTACGTGGTATTTTAAAAATGATTAATCTTCAAAAATGGCGGAGGTATGGCACGGTCTTCTAAACTGTATTTTCAAAACTGACGTGACGTATAGCTAAAAAACTAATCGACCGATTCTGATGAAATTTGCTGTATTTTTTTCCTCCCTTATTGTCTAAAACATGCCCCTAAATGTTTTTGAAAATAAAAAAAAATTTATTGCAAAATGCTGCCATTTTTCACGAATAATACAATCTTTTTGTTTGAAGCTCACTATTTCATCAATTTTCAACATATCTCACTTTTTCTTGGTTCATATTCTGCGTATGTGTGTCAAGCGATCATCACAGCGTAAAATGTTCAAAAAATCGTTTTCTTTTCTAGTATTATCCGATAGTATAGACAGTTATAAACATGGACCTGGCATCGCCGATTGATCGTAAAGGGACAATTTATATGAAAATTCCCCACTCGGAACTAGAAACGCGTTTTTCTCGAAATGTCGTTTTTCAAAAGGTGTACACTCTCAAAGGAAGAGTTTTCAAGCTATCCGTCTCAAATTTTGACACAACATTCTTCACGTCATGTTCTATCTTGCTATGAAAGGTTTTTTTTAGTCTACATATTTTTTTAACGAAAAACTGTCAAAAAATCAGCTAAATTCGATACTTTTTTTTCAAACGACCGCCATTTTGTCAATTGTGATTTTAAAAACCTCCATAGCAAGGTAGCGGCTTTCATACTGAATAATAATCTTTATACAAATTTTGTTTCAGGTAATATCAACGGCCACAACCGTGTACACCATGAGGACTCCTTTTTTTCGAACACCGTTTCAACCGTTCAAAAAAATATAAAATCAAAATAAACGTTTAAAAATGTATTTTCTGTTTTATTTTATTTTTAACCATCGAAAAAAAACGTGAAAATCAGTCATATTTCGACCCGTTACACTGTGATGATCCCTTAAGGGGTATGGCCACAGTAGACTTTTAAAAAAATCGATTTTTTTCGCAAACACGGTGCTTTATCATCATATGAATAAGTTACTATCCGATTTATAGCAAGAAAATTGTTTTTTCACCGACTTTGAGCGTATAACGTAAGCTCACCTCTGGCACGGCCATAGAGTACCTAAAACTTTAAACGCGGTTTTCTCGAAACAGCTTTTTTCCAATTGGCGTGACAAATAACTTAGACAATTTTCACTCGATTTACTTCAAATTTAAAAGTTATGTTCCTAATTGCATTTCGCAGAGGAGTACGTACGGAATTTCTGATTAATCGAAAACTTTTCATTTTATGAGCAGTTTTATACGAAATTTTTCACTGAAAATTCATTCAAATACCTACAACTTTTAAATAAAACAATATTTTTTTAATCCGTAAGTAATTCTCTAGGTATTCTAATGTAGATTGACGAGAATTTTTCTTTTTTGTTTTAGGTAAAAAATTGTGGATGCTAAATGTCACGCTGCGGAGCGCCTAAAAAAAAGATAACAAAAGAAAATATTAGTAAATATTAGAAAATATTAATAAAGTAAAATTCTAAGAGCTTGATATTCATACTAAATAAATGTGTAATTAATTTTATCAGTGAATCACCTTTTCATACGAAAAAAAATTGTTAAATTCGCACATGATTTTATATCCGTTACTGTGGCCTTACCCCTTAGAGAAAAAAAAATCTTCGTTGGTTTATTTACGCCATTCTTAGATATTATTTTTTTCAAAATACTATACAACAGCCAAAAGTAATAATAAAACATAACATTAGTCTGAAAAATGGAGCCGAAATCTTTCCTTTAAAAAAGAATCATGAAAATCAGCAATTTTTCCCTCGCCCATTCGATATGTAAAGGCAGCAAAGAAAATGCTAACATCAGAGATCATTCGTAATCACATGTAGATTGGAAGAGAGATCGAGAGAGAGAGGGGGAGAGAGAGAGAGAGAGAGAGAGAGAGAGAGAGAGAGAGAGAGAGAGAGAGAGAGGAGTGGTTCGAGTCTTACTTGCAGAAACGTAATTAATGATATAACGGAAGTTCTCCTTGTCGTAGTGCCAGCAATTGCCGCGTGCCCCGCAAGAGTCATCCCAGATGAGGCAAGTCGAGTCTATGAGTGCCCCGAATATTATGGGCCCTGGTATGAGGCCAAAAAGCGATACGAACGTCAAAGTGACACCCTGAGCGAAGCTCTTGTCTCTCTTCTCGACGCAACGATAATTCACGAGTACATTGCCGATTTTGCCGGACGACGCGAGAATGTGCGTTATCGTGCTTAGAACGGAGAACAAGATGTAAGCGCCGGTGCAATCAACCGGGCAGGGCCCTGCTTTCACGATATTCGTATCGTCCAGAGGGTCATTCGTCGCGTGAGGCATTGCGAAAAGTTCCGAACTCTCGTTCGATTCGAGTCGTTGATTTAGCACGCAGCTACAATTCCCGTAATCCTGGCCGTCGATGATGGTGGTACATCCGGCGTGACAGGCCGAATAATAAGTCGTCAACGACGAAAAATGGCAGACTGGAGCGTACTTGACATCGTCGCAGGTACAATCGATGTTGCACGTTTCCGTGAAGTTCATACTGAGAGTCCGAAGCGAATGGAACAAGATGTACGTTTAGTGATTTTGAGGTGAAAAAAAGGAAAGGGTTTGGTGAATTGGGCGAAATGATCTTTGTCGGAGATTCATTTGTAATTATTGGGACGTTGAATGAGTTCTCGCTGTTTTCCAATAGATGGCGATACCGGAATTGCGGGCGTGTAATTTGAGGGACCTTCTCACTTTGGACGCTAAAAAAGGCTTTTTTCATGAATTTTTTTGATAGGGTTATATTATAGATATTGATATAAAAGTTGTTACACTTAATAAATACACTTTCTAAATACGTTTAAAAAAAAATTATGTATCCATGTAACCCGAACAAACTTTAAACGCGTTTTTCTCAAAACAACGTTTTTCGACGGCTTGTTGATAAAATCTTCGAAACTACTGAACCGATCCTTATAAAATTTTAACCACATATTCTTTACAACATAGCTATAGCACATAACAAGGATTTTTTAAATTTTCATATTTACTATTTTTTGCCAAAAACAGTGAAAAACACGTTTTTATTGTTTTTTTTTTTCAAAAAATGTCCGCCATTTTGTTATTTTTGCATATATCAAAAATCGTATGATATGCGCTATAGCCACTAACATACTGAATGTAAAACCGTTCGATTTTTTTGTTTCGGATGATCCATCTCCGAGGTTTCATCAACAACGCAAACCTACAATTTTTTTAGGACATTTTTTTGACTACCAGTTTCGTCTATAAATAGTGACCTAAATAAATTAATTTTTTTAGATGTATTTCGAAAGTGTATTTATTGAGGATGTTGAGTCCAAAATTGAAAATGGTAATAAAATTTTTTAATTTGATAGGTCATTATGTTACACATTTGAAAGGTTGTGTAATAATTTCACGACGATTAGGAAGCTGGCTACTGAGAAATTAGAATTCACAAATTACACGCAGCCTTATGGAAACTGAAGTAACATTGCAAATATTTATGAATGATCGTTTTTTTTATTTCAATTATATCAAAAACAAAGGTAGCTTCATGGTGCAAGAAACGACGTCGTCCCTGAACGAAAATGAGTATTTGAAATAAATGAAAGTAGCGGGAAATTCAAATACTCATTTTCGTTCACGGACGACGTCGTTTTTTGCACCATGAAGCCACCATTGTTTTTGATATATTTGAAATAAAAAAAACGATCATTCATAAATATTTGCAATGTTACTTCAGTTTCCATGAGGCTGCGTGTACTTTGTGAATTCTAATTTCTCAGGAGCCAGCTTCCTAATCGTCGTGAAATTTTTACACAACCTTTCAAACGTTTTACACAATGGCCTATCAAATTTTTTAAATTTTATTACCATTTTCACTTTTGGACACAACATCCTTAAGGGAAGGTTCTGCCTTGTTGGGCCAAAAAGTGTTCGATTTTTCACCAATTTGAATAGAATATTGATATTTGGTATGTTGACTAAGCGGTCTTTATTGAACATCAAAATTATTTTTCAAAGTTTGACAAAACATGGTTGTGGGAGTGGGAGGAGCCACGTATGTCGGTGCGCAGGCGATGACATTCTTCGCTTGCGGAAGTCCTAAGTCCCGGAGAGGTGTTCTGAAGCAACAAAATCAAACATATTTTTACTTTGTACAATATTGTGTCTAAGTTGACCTAGAATCAAGAAGAAAAATTGAAAAATAAAAAAATTGTGAGCGATCGAAAGGAAGTTTGTTTTTTTCCGAAAATTTTCGCAGTGTTTTGCTCACTGTTTTTTTTTTCAATTTTTCTGCTTGATTCTAGGTCAACTTATACACAATATTGTACAAAGTAAAAATATGTTTGATTTTTTTGCTTCAGATCACCTGTCCGGGACTTAGGACTTCTGCAAGCGAAGAATGTCATCGCCCGCACACCGACATACGTGGCTCCTCCCACTCCCACCACCATGTTTTGTCAAACTTGAAAAAATATTTTGATGTTCAATAAAGACCGCTTAGTCAACATACAAAATATCAACACTCTATATTAAATACTTTTGGCATAAAAAATTGGTGAATAATCGAACATTTTTTGGCCCAACAATCCAGAACCTTCCCTCAAGTGTAACAACTTTTACATTAATATCTATAATATAAATCTATCAAAAAAAAATTCATGAAAATATCCTTTTCTTTAGCGTCTGAAGTGAGAAGACCCCTTAAGATGCTAACGCATCTATAGAGAATTACTATAAGCAAGCTTCCAATTTAGTGTATGTCATTTCGCCGAAGTGCACACAACTTTTTTTCTTCATAGTGTTAAACATCTCAAATGTCGTGCCAAAAAAGAGTATTTGGGGGGAGTTTTACTGCACTACTTTATTAAAAAAAAAATATATGCAGCTGAAGCACACAGAATTCTTGTTGAGACTTACGGCGACCATGCTCAGGCGGAAACAACTTCCAGAGATTGAGCTACACGCTTAAAAATCAACGATTTTGATGCGTTAAATTGTAGCCATTACTTCATGAAGACAGTCAGAAGCTGAACTTGCCGAATTATTAGGAGTTAATGACACAACAGTTTCGAAACGTTTGAAAGCATTAGAAATGATATTTTTAAGGGGTTACCCCACTTGCGATTTTGAAAAAATCGATTTTTTTTATTGCATTTTTTTGAAGTATAAGTATCCGGGCCCATACTTCTGTATGGGCCCGGAATAGATGACTCTATGTAAGTTTACAAAAAAAAAATATTTTCTTCGTGTAAACTGAAATTGAAACTTTAAACGCGTTTTTCTCAAAATGGCATTTCTGAAGTCGGTGACCAAGATTACTCGAACACTAATGAACCGATCTTCTTGAAATTTTGCAGGCTTATTTAATACATAAAAATGTAGTCTTTAATCGTTCGATTTTTTTTTCGAAAAAATGGCCGTTTTATAGCCAAAAAACGGCCGTTTTTTTCGTTAAAATCGAACCATTAACTTTGACTGTCCGCCATTTTGTGAAAAATGAATATTTTTTAAAATCCTTCGATTAAAGACTAGTTTATACTTATATTTGACTAAATCCATCCGCATTTTTTTTCAGATGATCCACTTCGCCGCAATGTTGGTCACCGCAAACCGTGTATATGAAAACATTATTTCATTGACGGCCATTTGCCACTAAACAATGTACTATTTTTCAATAAAAAAATTACTGAAAGTTCTTCAAGATGTGTTCTTTAAGATGGTATATTGATCGATTAAAAAAGTTTTGTAGTTTTCTTTAAAAAAATTCATGAAAAAGGCCTTTTTTTGCGCTACAAATGGGGGTAACGCCTTAAATAAATTATTAATTTTCACGAAAAAAAACAGCAAGAACTTGGTCAACATCCCAATACTTTGTGTCATTCGACTATTCGTCAATACCTGTTAAACTCTAGGTCGAGACCCTGGATGCGTGGTCCATCACATCCAACGAAGCTGAAGGACACGGCGATCCCGCAGTAAATCAGGCCGACGAGAACATTCCAGGACAAGAGTTTCGACGCTGCGGGCTTGAATTTGCTTATGACGAATCCCGATATCAAAAAACCCATCACCATTCCGATCAGGGACACCGTGCCTGTGATTCAATGTATCGGGACGATTGATGATGTCCATGTGACGATGCGGAAAAATTCGGAATGGAAACATTGTTACCCGTGACGACGGTGCCCCCGGCTGCGGGGGTGGAAAATTGAACTTCCAGATATTTGGCCAGATACGTGATGTACGGTATGACACCCAAAATGCCACAAGTGGTGCCCAGGCTGTTGCACATTATTATCTTGTTCGACACGACTCTGTTGAGGGTGACCGGAAAGTCTCGCAGGGTTGGCTTGTATTCTTCTTCTATCGGTGTCAATTGAGACACGTCCGGTGACGTTTCATTGGTCAGTGATGACGAATGGAAATTTGGATCGAATTTGACTGGCGCCTCGGGAAAGTCCTGCTGATTTTTAAAATGCCAACGCAGATGAACAAATGCCGGCAAATATCGAATACGTGTACCGTAAGATTTGGCGAAAAAGAAAGATGCTAGAAAGAAGTAGCTAATTGATTGTGTGAAGACTGACCAAAGATCGATTATCGGATGACCAGACTTTTTCGTAATCTAGACGAAGAATTAATCTAAATTGAATTCAAGTACCCTTTCGGAGAGTCCTCAAGCAAGGGTACATGGGCATACCTGTTTTTCCTCTTTCGGTACAGATTGAGGTAACTCCCGTGGAAACATGGCGATCAGGCAGGTCAAAACAGCCAAAAGACTGCCGAGTATGATCCATCCAAGCCACCAGGCTCCTAGCCATCTCGGGTCGTTCTGATTTATGACGGGGTGAAGGACAGGATCGATGTAGATGCTGAGACAGGCGTAGCCGAGAACGAAGCCAATCGCGGGTCCAACCGTGCGAAGGGAGAATGTAAATCCTGCCATCCAATAAAGGAATGCAATTAAGGAAAAATACAGTAATCCCTGCTAGATTATTTTACCCAGTGAAATGAATAGCCCGATTGAAATCATGACTTGTGGATGATTGATTGACTCTCCACATTTATTAAGGGGTGACGCCACAGTAGAATTTTCAAAAAATCGATTTTTTCCCTAAAACGGTGCTTTATCGTCATAAGAATAAGTTACTATTCGATTTATAGCAAGAATTTTTTTTCACCGACTTTGAGCGTATAACGTAAGCCCACCTCTGGCACGGCCATGGAGTACCTAAAACTTTAAACGCGTTTTTCTCGAAACAGCTTTTTTCCAATCGGCGTGACAAATAACTTCAACAATTTTCACTCGATTTACTTCAAATTTAAAAGTTATGTTCCTAATTGCATTTCGCAGAGGAGTACGTACGGAATTTCTGATTGATCGAAAACTTTTCATTTTATGAGCAGTTTTTTTAATAAAACAACTTTTGAATAAAACAATATTTTTTAAATTCCGTACGTACTTCTCTAGGTATTCTAATGTAGGTTGACGAGAATTTTTGTTTTTTCTTCTAGGTCAAAAATTGTGGATGCTAAATGTCACGCCGCAGAGCGCCTAAAAAAACATAACAAATGAAAATATTAGTAGTCGATCATTTTGTACATCGAAAAAAAATGTATATATTTTCTGACAGCTTGATATTCGTACTAAATAGATGTGTAATTAATTTTATGAGTGAATTTTTCATACGAAAAAAATTGTTAAGGGGAGGGTAGGGGTTTCAGCGTGAAAAAAAAAAACACTTTTTTGCGATTTTTTTTCATCTATATGGATAGAGTAAATTTATTGAAACCTTTTGTACATTATTAAGTGTCATTTTAAGAACATTCTGTAAAATTTGTACGCGAAAATATCCACAAACAAGCCGGTGCCGCGTTTTTCTCGAAACCACTTTTTCAAAGTCCGTGTTCACTGCCATTTGAAAACTAAATGACCGATTTATCTCAAACTTGGTGCACACTTTCTACATATAAAATACCTCCCTTCAACGGTTAGGTTGAGATTTTTTTACATTGAGGGGGTTTTCCACCCCCAAAATGGCGAAATTTTTCGTGAAAAATAGCACTTTTCACTTTACATGACCACCAAAAATTTAGAAATGAAAAAAAAAAATTATCAAAGACCATTGGGGGGAGGCTTTGATGATACTTTGACTAAATTTTAATGGTACTTGATTTCATATAATTTCCAGCTGAGATACAGTGAACACCGCAAATCGTGTTTTTCCAAAGGCGTTCTTGGAAAAGCTTTGTCACCGGCTTGTTTGTGGATATTTTCGCGTACAAATTTCACGGAATGTTCTTGGAATGACACTTAACAATGTACAAAAGGTTTCAATAAATTTACTCTATCCATATAGATGAAAAAAATTCGCAAAAAAGTGTTTTTTTTTCACGCTGAAACCTCTATCCTCCTCTTCAATTCGCACATGATTTTATACCCGTTACTGTGGCCTAATCCCTTAACGGCTTTGATGCGAATTCTGCGACTTACACTTCTCAATGGAGGCATTGAAATGATTTATTCACCGGTGTATTCGGGTTATGCAATTGTCAGCTATCTAGAAATTCAGCGGATCACTGTCAGCAATAATTCTTTCCACAACTCGCGATGGTAAATACAATGGAAAAAGGCAATGTCTGCAATAAAACGTTATCACTGAGAAAGATCCAAACGTGTTTGTTTTTTGCATTTTCCAAACACGCTATTCGCTTGATCACCGGCCGGAAAATAATTTATCTGGTTTTTTTTCGCTTCAACGGAGTTTCGTTGAACCGCCCTATCAGTGGTTATCATTGTACGACCGAGAAGATCAGTTGTTCGATAAACATTGGATGGCCAATCATTTGGTTGTCATTACCGAGTAGAAAAGGCGTATCTTTTTTCTTGGTGTTGTCGTCGAGATAAACTTGACCGAGGCCGAAGTACAACGTTGTACCGATCCCGAGAATAAACTGGGAGAAGAATATTAGAAGTCGCGGAAGAAGACCGGAGTCCGTGACATCCTCGGCGTTGCAGTGCTCGACATTCCCGTCGCCGGGGCAAAGGGACAGAGCGTTCTTAACTTTATTCCCAGTTTCATTCAATACCGAACGGTCGAGATACTCCTGCGTAAGCGCCAACGCGTCATTTCCGGGGCCGTATATCGCGTGTGGCAGTGCCAATACGAAACAAGAAACGGCACTGAGTCCGACACCGGTCGCCAGCCATCTCGGTCGATGTCCCGAGCCACCGTAGAATATCAGAATCAGAGAGAGAATCTGCGATATCTCGTTGCCCGAGAGGATCAATCCTGAAAATTTGATTTACATGTTATCAAGCTTGATCAAATTAATCAATTATTTACTTGGCGTTAATTGCACGAGATACATCTTTCACTTCTTTGCCCATTGGCTTGTTGAATAATAAACAGATATCCGCGAGTCTTATGACAGTTTGATTTCGGTGATTGGGTTATCGAAGTTTGACAACCATAAGATATTAAAGAAGTTGGAGTGTTACCTACAATCCAGATTTAAAAATATATATATTTATATTATTTTTTCATTGTGTAGACTGTACTGAATGTTTACATTTTTTTAATTTTTTTTTCATTCCAAAACATCGCAGATAAAAAATAGTCTAATGCATGTACGTACGGATAGATGGGCAAGACGTTCACGTGACGGGTGGTGTAATTTTTTGGCTATTTAGCACCAAGATAAAGCATTTCTAACAATGAATCAACGTAAACTAAACATTTGTAAGCATTTAGAAGAAAAATAAAATTATATTGTCCATCGAAAACCATATGTATATTCAATATTGACCCATCAAGGTTTGATAGAAGATTACGAATCTTAGCTGACGAATGAAGAGCATTGCTGACAACCTCAATGTCCACGATGTTGCCGTATGTCGGCAACACTTAAGGGGTCTTTCTCACTTTAGACGCTAAAAAAGGCTATTTTCATGAATTTTTAAAAATAGGTTTGTATTATAGATATTGATATAAAAATTGTTACACTTAATAAATACACTTTCCAAATACATTTAAAAAAATTATTTATTCAAGTCACTATTTATAGACAAAAATGGTAATTAAAAAAATGTCCTAAAAAAATTGTAGGTCTGCGCCGTTGATGAAATCTCGGAGATGGATCATCCGAAATAAAAAAATCAAACGGTTTTAGATTCAGTATGTTAATGGTTAGCGCGTATGATACGATTTTTGATATATGCTAAAATAAGAAAATGGCGAACATTTTTCGAATAAAAACGCGCTTTTCACCGTTTTTGGCAAAAAAGGATAGTAAATATCAAAATCTTAAAAAATCCTTGTTATGCGCTATAGCTATAGCTGTAAAGAATATGTGGTTTAATTTTCATAAGGATCAGTTCAGAAGATTCGAAAATTTTATTCACAAGCAGCAAAACGCGTTTAAAGTTTGTTTGGGTTACATAAATACGTAATTTTTTAAAAAGTATTTCGAAAGTGTATTTATTAAGTGTAACAACTTTGATATCAATATCTATAATATAAACCCATCAAAAAAAATCATGAAAATAGCCTTTTTTAGCGCCTAAAGTGAAAAGACCCCTCGAGGCCGGAGTCTGAATTAGAAGATCCGAAAAATCGTTTTTTATTTTAATTGCTCAAATCGATAGATAAACTATCCAAGAATATATTTATCAAGTTACAGAGGTCAATTGTAAATATTTTCGAAGATACAAGGCCAAAAGCAGAGAAGCGATTGATATTTGGTATTGATATTGCCTCCTATTGAAAACTTTGAAGCACGTTTCCTCTCGTTTTCATTCTCACGATTTTTCCAAATTGACGGGCGTGATAGCAAAATAACTAAATGACCCATTGAATCAAACCAAAGTCTATTTTCTTCAGTACGAAAATCTCTTCTAAGTGAATTAAAAAAGTCGTTGAAAAAGTCTCTTTAAATAATTTTCATAGCACATTAAAGTGTTTTTTTTAACACGTTTTTTTCAAAAATGAGGAAAGTTATGATTTCACGATTTTTTCAGCTTTTTCTTAATTCACCCAGAAGCAAAATACCTGACAATTGAAATTTTTATTGGTTTTGTTGTTTCAGTCAAGAACTACGAGCTGCATCTTTCTCGCCGATTGGGGACTTCAGTGGCAAGACGCACATGGAATAGGCCGATAAATCTTCAGTCATTTATTGTTTCATATTGAAAAGTGTTTTTTATACATTTCAAATGTACATGAAAAGATACCTCAATGTTTACTGGACTCACTTGTTTTTTTTCCTGCGAAAAAAAATCCCGTAAAACGCTTTTTTGGACCTTCTAATTCAGGCTCCCGGCTTAATCTTAATTAATGGTAATAATAAACATTCTCGTAAAATGAATATAAATAGGTATAATTATGAATGGCTCAAACCTTCATTCTGAGTTGCATAAAACATTCACTGACGCAGTTTTTTCATAATAATCATCGATAATGTTATACTTTTTCGAGTTGGTAGTTACACAAAAGTTTTTCTTATTCATGTCATAAAAATATTAAAATGTATAATTTTGCCTTTCAATTATATATTTTATGACTAATTAGCATCTACAAAATAATTCCATACCTCGTATGCATTTTTTGAGGTTTATTGAACGAAAAAAATCATGAACCGTCATTTTACTCAACTGGACTGCTCCAGCCTCCTCAAAACGGAATGATTGTTAGAATTTTTATAACCAAGGGGCGTTCATTTTCGTTCATTCCGATAATTCGCACTCTTTTTCTGCAATCACTTGGGGATCTCATTGAAATTGGATTTCCAAGGTGACCGTCCTTCTCCCACAACCTCTCCGTAATTCGTCTCAACTTTTGATTCTCCACGATTATCGGTTGGCAAGAAGGAACGAGAAGCGGAGTAAATAGGGATACCGTATGCGCATTCGTTGCAATGTATAATCAGACCCGAGCCATAGTAATGACACGTTCGCAATGACGACATGTGTTGATGCTCACCGACACAGGGATTCGTACGGATACGTGAATATGAAATTTCAGGAGGCGCTCACTGTAATCGGTAATCGGATTCTGACGGAAAACCGCGGCTAGTAGCTCGATTTTCGTATTGAGGGAAGCTGGCGATCCATCAAGATTCACTCACCGCAATAGTCACGTTTCAGATTCATACATCGACCTCGACAATACATTCGATTGAAATTGTTTCGCTTCGACTAAGCATTTTTTCGTAAATTTCGTAAATTCTCTCTCTCTCTCTCTCTCTCTCTCTCTCTCTCTCTCTCTCTCTCTCTCTCTCTCTGTCTCTCTCTCTCTCTCTCTCTTGCGTTTATATTATTTTAAGCTCTTATCAATCTTATACGCTGGTATGTTATTTTATCTATTCTTTTTATTAGTATACACAATTACATTTTGGTGCGCTTGCTTAGTCTTATTATTTTAGTTATGCTTAATATTGTATGTTTTGCCTTAGATGCTAGCTACTTGCAAACTCAATTTTTGTTTTTAAGTTATTATTTTCAAGTTTTTATGTAAATACCTTTCGTTATTTTTATCCTTCACTGAGAAAAAAGAATCGTTGAATGTGCAAAATGCATTTTGTTGTCTCGAAATTTTGTTGTTTCAACAGTTGCTCAGACATGCTAAATAAGCAGATAGTTTAAATGTATCTTTGGTTACTGCCCAACTATACTATTTTATTATGCCCATCAAAAATCTAGTTGACGGTATTTAAAGATACAATTTTGTTAAACCAACTGACTTTTAGATGAATGAAAGAATTTTTTTTCAGTGTAGATTATCTTTACTATTACTTTTACTTTTATATTATTGTTTATGTTACAACTTATTTAACCTCTTATGATTGTTTCTTCTGTACGACAATTATCATTTCAACAAGTGTACACTATTGCCCAAAGGTCTAACCAAGGCATAAGTAAATCTTCAATCAATCAATCAATCAATCTCTCTCTCTCTCTCTCTCTCTCTCTCTCTCTCTCTCTCTCTCTCTCTCTCTCTCTCTCTTTCTCTCTCTCTGAATTAATCTTACAATTGCAAGACTTTGCGACGATTCGAGTACTTCGAAAATTTGATTTTTCACTTATCGTCGATCCAGACTCCAACTATTTATAGCCAAGGGACATTATGCAGCTGGGATGATCACGTAAATCTCACTGGATTTGCAAGACAATCGTAAGAATAATCACGGACCAGCGGAAATTCTCGCGAGGTCATTATTACACAATTGTGCGAATTCTCGTTTTACAACCAATAGGAAATAAGACGTATGGTTATGTGGATGTGAGAGGGCAAGTGCATGAGCGCGCGTGCAGGTCAACGTAGGTATGATTATGTTGAGGGGGAAGTCCCCTTCATCGCGTAAAGAAGAGCTTAGGCCGAAAATGAGGCACCAGGAAGCTGAGGGAATCCTTTATCGCTCCGTAATCGCATATCAATCGGTAGGACAGTTAGTCACAACATTTTTGAGTCTTGAAACTCAATGCGGTTTTCTGAAACCATCTTTTTGAACCTCGTACATGATAACTCAAAAACAGTCCAATCGATCATGTTGAAATTTTGCACACTTTTAGATAATATAATTACCGTCTATATGAACCTGAAATATGTTGAAAATTATTGTGAAAAAATACTTTTTGATGAACCCATACTATAGTAAAAAATTTAACGGAAAAAAGAACAATTGTTCATACACGTGCCATTTTACGAATTTTCACTTTCTTTTGGATTTTTTAGGTTCACATGGAGTGTGAGGGTTCTATGAATCTGAAACTTCTTGGCTCTGACGTTTCAGATCAATGCACCAAACGCTAGGTTCAACTCAGGCGGCAACTGTCTCCGATGCAAGTGTCGTGCATCCGGTATTTTTAATATTAAGGGGTTATGTACAGTTAAAGTTTTCGAAAAATCTATTTTTCATTCATTTTATTTTCGTAATGTATATATATTTAAGTAAACACACAGAAAATTTCTTGTCGATCCGGCAAATATTCTCGAAATTACACGCACATTTGTAATTGTTTTTTTTTACTATATGTACAGTGCTTTTGAAACTTTAAATGCGTTTTTCTCAAAACTGTGTTTTTAAAGTCGGTGAGCAAGATTTCTCGGAACCGGCTGAACCGATCAGTCTCAAATTTCAACACAATCGTTGAAAGTATATTTTTTAGCAATTAATCGAAGGTTTTTCTCACCGATAAATATTTTCCATTTTATAAACAATTTAAGGCCTAAATTTTTATCACAAATCGATTTGTTTTTAGAAGCTGCCATTTTGTCAAAAATTATCATTTTGCTCATTCCTTCGATCAATTACAAGATAATCCATTATATAAACGATTTTTTTTTGTTTTTTTTTTTCATTTTAGATGCTCCAGCAGCTTCCAAAATAATTATTTTTAAAAATTAAAATTGTTAAAATACAGTTAAAAGTTACCATAATATGTGTGAAAATTTTTACGTTAATAGATTTAAAAGTCTTCTCGAGAAAAAATCATGCAAAATCGATCTTTGTGGGCCTTCTGATTGTATATAACCCCTTAAAGAAAAAGTTTCTGTCGGAAAATCAAAAGATGTGATCATATGTACAGAGACTTCTAATCATGTAGAATGAATAGTTTCAACACAAAAAAATCTTGAAAATTCGCTCATTTTCGGCTGCCCAAAGGGATCCTCCCCCTTAAGCTGCAAATATAAAAAAATTAACTAGTAACCTACATTTCGTAGATCTAGTTTCGATCGATATCTAAACTCGTCCAATTACCTCACCTATGGATATTTGTCAATTGAATTATTCGATCAAATTGATAAGTATGGTAATTCAAATTGAAAGTCTCTCCGAAGAGAGACTAATCTCACCGGTAGTCTGACTGGGTATTTTAAATCGTTTTTCCAACGTCGTGAGTGTCACGACGATATAGATGAACGCCATTGCCTGCACCATACCCAGCAATCCGTACACCAATAAAAACATCTTCGTTGTGGCACGCGAACTCAACCATTTTGGATAAACGCCGCATAATCCGCAGCCATCCGTCTGTTTCATCCCTTCGTACAAATCAGGCGCTGGCTGAAAGGTGCAATAATTCCACTCGTAACGGGTATCTCGTACAAAATAAAAAATAAGCCCTCAATATTCCAATTGTCGGTCATTAAGGGCTAGTTGAACTTTTCGTAAATTTCGATTTTTGGTGTTCAACGGATTCCCAAAATATAACATTTCTAAAATATTCTCCGAAAATGTCAGGTCGATCCGTTGAAAATTGAGAGAGTTATGGGTCCGCGAACCGGTGAACTTGAAAATCCTTATTTTAAAAATGACTTTTTCCAAATCGGTTACGATATCTCAAAAAGCACTGCACCGATCAACTTCAAATTTTTCAAGCTTTTTTGACATATCAAAAAGCAGTGCTGGAACGAACACATTTTTTTCGATGCATTTTTCTTATCAACGAAAGTAGAGCTTTTTTTACCAAAAATCGATACTTTGAACTGCGGCCATTTTTTCAAAAATCAATGTTTTATCAAATCCTTCGTCCAAACACTAGACTGTTTCATGCAAAAACTAAATGCGTTTGATTTTTTTATATTCGGATTGTATCTGCGACATTTGTAAATATTTTTCAATACAAAAATTGTAAAATATACTTTAAACTGTACTTTTTAATGTAAAAAAAAAACAATTTGGAAACCTGCACACGTTTTCCCAGAGCTAGGTGTAACCCATTAAATTGTTTCGCAGTGTTCGAAAAATTCGCAGTGTTCAAAAACCCACACAATGTTGGAGTTAAACAGTGAATTTATTTATGACAATGAACTGAATGCTTACTTTTGGGAAATAGTGCACGACCAAGGGAGGAGTTTTTTTTGCAAATTGAGTTTCAAGGATCTTTGCAATTAGGCGTTTTTACATCCGATACAAATGACATTACTTTTGGTGACAAAAAAAACGAAATTTCGTACGGATTGTATTGGTCGCGATTGAATTTTTGGTCTTTTATCGCACGTTCCGTTTGGCAAAAAATCTGGAACGTTTGAATTCACCGTGCAAGGCACACCCAGTGACCCTCCTGATGACTGCGTTTGTCCGTGCCTATGGTCAAATCCGTTATAGACGTAACGAGAGGGAAATTGAAGTGAGCGATTGAGCTGTGCTCCTCGCGGAGTTCTAGCTCAAGGTACTTCGTTGTTGCTTTTGAACTGAATTTTGCTCGGTGGAGCTTCTGATGTTCCAATGGCAATAAAAATCATGAGTTTCCATTGAAATAGATTGAGGCTAATGAAAAAAATAAACAACTTGCCATTTCTTCGAAATTAATTAAATTTTCGCCTTAATTATATTTCTTCGGCGCGTGTTTCTTGCTCAAATTTAATTGGAGATTAAACGTGCGTGAAAACCGAGTTTATTAAATCGACATAGATGCAACAAAAAAAACTATTTTACCAAATAATTGCCAGGGTCTTAGAAGCGAAATAAATGCACGATTGTTAACAACGTTATTCCGTTGACTATCCAAGTTTCATAGTCAGTTTAGAGTTGGGTTTAGAAGCAGAACGAATGCAACAGTCGTTCGAATGGAACGCAATTTTTTAGGATCTTCAAAAGTACTATAAAGCAGGCTGTCAATTCGCTGCGATCGTCACTGCGTCTAGTCCACACTTAAAATCATGATAACAAGATTGCTTCCGTGCTTCGTGCGACACTCCACACATAGCGGTACACGAATGCTGCACATGTGCAGACGTACATGGATACACGTTCAATCTATAAATGTATACGAAGAAACTAACACGAAGTCAACGTAGATCCTCGGTAAATTCAAGACTGTAAATTTGCGGCTCGCGATCTTGAACTAGAGAAGCTCAGACACATTTTTTTTCAGTCTAACAGACCTTTGCCGCGGATTATATATAGATGCAATTAACGTAAAAACTTTCTTCGACACCACCAATGCGTAATTAATTAGCGGGCTACATCTACCTAGTGGGTAAAAAAAAACAGCATTTTCCAAAAATATTTTTATTCGTTAGTATCACATTTTAGCTATATTCCCTGAAAATTTCATTGAAATATTCCTAAAATTGAACGAGCTACAGCATCAACGGCCGGACGAGTGGTAGCAACATTCTTGAGACTTTGAGGGGGAAATTTTCTTCCGACCCCCGAAATGAGTCATTTTTCGTGATTTTTTTGAAGGTGATAAAATAATCATATCATTTTTAAATTTTGACATCTTATTACAACTTTCAAGTATTGAAAAAAAACTATTTTTTAAACAAAACAAAATGGCGGCGTTATAAGATATTCTTGTAGGCGTCTTTTGAAAAACTGCTCATGTGATGGCTCAAAAAGTGATTGATCGGTTTGGCTGAAATTTTGAGAGGTTTCTCGCTATAACATTGTTGGAAGGATATACCTAAAGTTTTTAAGTTATCGCGTAAATAAATTTTTTTTTTTGGAGTAAAAATTGTCGAGAAAATGGTCAAAAATATGAAAATTTGATTACAAAGCCTACTTAATTTTGCATTCTGTACTTTTTTATATTTTTATAGGTATATCCTTCCAATAATGTTATGGTGAGAAACCTCCCAAAATTTTAGCCAGTTCGATCAATGACTTTTTGAACTATAACATGAGCAGTTTTTCAAAAGAAGCCTAAAGGAATACCTTAAAACGCCGCCATTTTGTTTCGTTTAAAAAAGAACAAAAAATTAACACTGGTAAGTTGTAATAAGATAATGTCAAAATTTAAAAATGATGCGATTATTTTATCACCCCCAAGAAATTCATGAAAAATGACTCTTTTTCGGCCATATAACGGTATTTCCCCCCTTAAACACGGTTTTTCTCGAAACACGGTTTTCAAAGTCGGTGGACATGATATCGCAAGAAGCACTTGACGGATTGTTTCCAAATTCACAGGAGATCCAATGAAAAACAATTAAAGATCGTCGACGGTCTTACTTTTTTTTAAATCGACCTTAATTTTTTAATAGTTACGTAAAAATTAAGACTTTTTTCGTAGATTTTCTATGCTCGAGTTTCAAATCGTCGTGACGTTGTTAAAAAAAATTATTTTGAATGTCGACGATCGTCAACGGTCCGCATTTATATTGTTAACTTAAACAACCCGTTTGGTTTTTAGATTTCGGATGGACCGTTTAAGTGTCCACCACCAAACGTCACGAAAAAATTTTTATCATCTACCGGCAGCCATGTTTTTGTTGTTTTTCGGTATTTTTTTTAAAATGCGATTAAAAAAATTATATTAAAAAAAATGCGATTCTTTTTCACCAACCGTTTCCCAAAAAGAATCGAAATTTGGCCATTTTTTCGGGCCTCTAGGTAGATGGAGACCCTCAACGCAAAATATGACATTTTGACATGACAATTTTCCTTTCTCGTGAGATTTTATTTTTACTTCAGATAACAAGTTCGTCGTTGCGATCACTACCTGCTTGTTCTTGGACACTTGGTTCTTCATGATCGTGAAACTTTGTGCCGCACTTGAGTAATCGACGAAAAAAAGTGGGAGAGCGTGACAAAAGTTTCTGTCTACTTTATGATCGCGTTATAGACCGTGAACTGTCAAACGTATTCTTCACCGAAAGGACTCGGTTACTGGATAGGAAAAAAAGTGTCTTCACGGTCAGAAGCTCACTACGGTTGTTAACGGCACTTTCGATGCGATAAATGCGGCTATTAGCTGACAGATAACGTTGATGAATTTCACGCCAGTCTTGCTATGGTCGCGCGGTCAAAAACGTCATCGAATACGTCCTCGCATTCGTCAAATGCATCGTCAAAAGGAGTAGCCCGTGTGAATCACAGAACAGGATTGTTGAGTGCTAATCACTAATTCTTTATTTTTTATTCTCATTTACTAATTCTTTATTTAGTAATTAGGATTACTGAGTCTAATTACTCGAGCTTTTTGAACCGGAAGTCACTCGTTTTGGTTGAGAAGAGGGTAAATAATAATCGTGAGTAATAAAAAAATATAAATTATCCGTTGAATTATAAGCGAAGAAATTGCGCATTGATGAAGATCATGTTTGACCTAATCAAATGGATTGTTCAACTACCGATGGCCGTAGTCGGAGAACACACCGGCAAAACCATTTTTTTAAATCACTAATAAAGTTTAGCTTCAAAAGGATGAACAAATATTCATCTAATTAATAAAAAAATCAACTGCACGGATTTTTTAACACTTTTATAACAATGTCTCGCGAAAAATTGACTAGTTCAATATTTATCCACAACATAAGTATAGAATTATAAAAAAGTTAAGCAACCGAAAAAAAAATTCGTCTCGTTCTCGCACCGAGTGCGTGAAAAAATACACCGTCAATCACGTAATTCGCCTCATCGGATCGACGTTTTATTGTTGCAGAAGAACGAACGTTCTGCGCTTAAATGTCGAATTGAAAAAGCGTTTAAAGCATCCGTTTTTTTTTCTATCTCGATGAGTGGGCATCCGGTGGATCGATCGGAATCGCGAGCGTTAAGTACTTCCGCTTTTCGACGTGTTCCGATACTTCGACACTGTGTGAAGTACTCGCCCAACGAAGTTCTTACGCTTCTAATTGCATCGTTGAAAATGTGCTTTCGTTCCCAAAACCCTGTATTTGTGCATTATGAAGGAAATCAAAAATTCTCAAATTATTGAATTATTGAGAACCATTAAAAAATATATCATAACGTTGTACATGTTAATAAAAAACAACAAGATTTTTTGTAGATCGGACAAAAAAGGGAGCCACCTGGAAGAATTGAATTGACTTCTTCCACTGCTGCACCCATTGCTCACTCAATTATTTCACTTTTTGCGGTTTTTTTTCTCTCCACAAAAGTCATTATTTTAACCAGATCACGAGACGAGTAAATAAATGAGCTGTTTAGAAAAATCCTACCGGAAATTAAACGAGAGAAACAAAAAATTAAAAAACATTGCACATCAACAAGAAGTATCTGCGATCCGTAGTTAATCAAACCTTACGCTATCAGGCTAAAAAAGTGAGAAAACAGAGGACGTTGAAACTGCATATTTTTTCCTCACCAAAGAACTTGTGAATTGGATTAAAGTAAAAAAAAAATCTGAGCGCATTCATTGATTATTTTGTTTTCTTACCTGGGGTTAAATTGTATTAAAAAATAAATAGATGAAAGAAAAAGCGCTCTACCTAGGAGCTGGGAAGATTAAGCTTCATGGTCAAAGTTGTAGGAAATTGTACTGAAAAAGTGGCACCAGAATATGTGCAGTCTCGAAAATATAGTTTGGACCAAGAAATCCGTTGTGTCAATGATTTACAGTAGAAAAGTGTCAAATTAAAAAAGTTGATGTCTATTTTTTAAATTTTAATTTATCATTTTTTAATAGAGCAAGAAGAATGAAAATGTATCGAACCTTTCGACAGCTTGGCTCGACACGTTCAAATTGTCTGTGTTGTTAAGATCCACATGGACACGAAGGGGTGGGTTTTCTAGGCCTTCAAATGACCCAATTACACTCTCCCTTTCTCCCTCGGTCGCTCTCCCTCTCTCTTTCTCACTTCGCTTTTGTCTATCCCCGTCGTTCACGTTCGTCCTCGAGATTATTGAATAAAGGTAATGTTATCAAACAAAATTTATCCCCGCGGCGGATGTAGAAATAAATGTTCACGGCCGAGATCGAGGATGGTCGATCTCTCGTCTATTATCGCGGGATAACTGAGTGAGAACGATGGTAGATCTCCCCTACTACCTTCATTTCAATGGAAAGATAAAGTCATTCAAAGTCCTGTCGGTTGCTGCCGCTCTTTCGCGTTGCGGAGCTGAAGTCTCGGATCAACCGGAGCTCGGCGTGATCAGTGCTGACATCTAGATGAATCCCGGCGCTTCGTTTCTACTCAACTCGGAAGGTACAATCTTTGTCGCTCAAAAAAAACATTCCAGATCGTCGAAAACACATTTTACCGCTAATCAATTTTTTTTCGTTGTACAAATTGCGTTCAATAAAATTTCAACTTTGTTGATTCCTCTGAAAAATCGTGGAAATCAGCTGTTCGTTAGCGTTATCGTAATCAATAGACACAAAACATTGCTGATCATTTTAAACTTTATTGTTCATTACCTCGTCACAATTTATTTCAGTGTCCATTCATTTTTCCAATGTCACAATCGACTGCAAAACGAACTGAAAACGTACAACGGTTCAAAGCACCGGTTATGATAAGAATTAACAAACTCTCAGTGATTTTTACAAACCATCGTTTCATCGCTATTGAATTGCCAATCATACTTCGGTGTACCGGCAATTGAAAATAAGGCATTTACATACGAGTTTACAGCACGCTTTTTTTGTCTCTACACACTTTTTTTTATCAATTTTTTTTAGTTTTTTTGAGATTTTTAAATTTTTATCAGACTTTTCAATTTTTAACAGATTTTACATTTTTATCAAATTTTTACGTTTTTTTCCTTCAGATTTTTTAATTTTCCTCACAATTATAAACGAATCGCGATTCGAGTATTACCAGACTTTCAATTTTTATCAGATTTTACATTTTTTATCAAATTTTTACGTTTTTTTTTCATCAGATTTTTAAATTTTCCTCACAATTATAAACGAATTGCGACTCCAGTATTACCAGATTTTTTATTTTTATCTGATTTTAACGTTTTTTTTCAGTTTTATCCGATTTTTAAATTTTTATCAGATTTAACATTTTTTATCAAAATTTTACGTTTTTTTCCTTCAGATTTTTTAATTTTCCTCACAATTATAAACGAATCGCGATTCCAGTATTACCAGATTTTCAATAATTATCAGATTTTTCATTTTTCACCAAATTTTTACGTTTTTTTTCTTCAGATTTTTAAATTTTCTTCACAATTATAAACGAATCGCGACTCCAGATTACCAGATTTTTTATTTTCATCTGATTTTCAATTTTTTCAGATTTTTACGTTTTTTTTCCTTCAGATTTTTAAATTTTCCTCACAATTATAAACGAATCGCGATTTCAGTATTAGCAGATTTTCAATAATTATCAGATTTTTCATTTTTCATCAAACTTTCACGTCTTTTTTCTTCATATTTTTAAATTGTCCAGATATACCAGATTTTCAATTTTTATCAGATTTTACATTTTTTATCAGATTTTCACGTTTTTTTTTTTCAGATTTTAAAATTTTCCTCACAACTATGAACGAATCGCGAATCCAGTATTACGAGGCCGATGTAAGATGACGAACTGGCGGGGTCCGGACCACTTCGCGTCTGACACGCAAAAACTGAGTCCGCCTCGCTCGTTGGAAAGACTTCGGACGAATTTTTGATAACCACTGTAACGGCGAATGCGATATCGCGAATTAATTATGGGACGCGTGGACCAAGTGTTGCATGATCAATAACGCATTGATAATTCGTTACTTTCCACATTAATCATTCCGATACAATTCAACGAATCGTCACGGCCAATGCTCCCCAGCGAATTCCGCGTTACTCTGCACTCTCGTGAATCATCGCGAAAAAGAAAATATCTCGCTGCGTTCGATAAGCAACATTCTTGAGTCTGGGATCGTGAAAAAAAAACGATCCGTTTCCTGCGCCAAAATTCGCTCGAAATTCCTCAGTTTCGTCTACAGCTCTTTTTTTCAATCTCAATATTATTCCAAACATCCAGGGATAGAAAAAAGCCTGCGTATCACGAAAGATCGTCGTATCGTGAGATGTACAAGTGGTGCTGGCGTAGTTCGAGGACCCCAGCCGAGCCGAGTTATTTCGGTGTATGTAGATAACTGTAGGCAGGCAGGCGAGCCAACGGCAGTAGTGACGTTCCGTGGTGTTCGGGCCATACGTTTCGTGCATCATCCAGGGCCATTGGTAGTCGTCATTCGCGCTTTCCTCGTCCCCCTTGCTCTCGCTCTTACTCGCCCGATACCAAGTGCGACCCCACGTGGATCATCGTTGGCGTTGCGTGCGAAGAAACAAGGACGAAGTTTCGGGGCAAGAAAAATCGCGGGACAAAACGAGTGGAACGAGAAAAAAATGAATTTCTTCGTTCAGCCAATCAAAAAAACACACACGCAACTCGTATTTTCTCTTAGAGACAATATATTTGTTTGGTGTTTATTTTTTGTTGTTTTTTTTGCATTAATCTAATATACCACCGTATAATATTATTACTGAAGATAACAAGCGATATATTACAACTGATGACCTCGTAAACGCGACAATACGTTGAACATCCATATATCGAAGCGAAAATCGGATTGGATTGACGCGCACTTTTCACCGATACAATTTCAATTTTTTTATTTCGCTTTTTCCAATGCTGCCGAGTTTAATTCTTTTTCGCGTTGTTTTTTTTTTTCTTACGTTTGGTTCTCGTGCTGCTTTGTCACTGCGCTTTTATTTTCTCTTCGTCTCACTGCTTGATCTCTTCCGTGTGTATCATACGTTTAAGTACAATTTTTAAATAATATAATCAGATAAACAGTGTGTACTTGTAAATAATTAATAATAATAGCAATAATAAGAGTCAATAATAATAATCGTAATAATGATAATAATAAAATGGCAATAATAATAAAATAATCGTCGCAATAGTGGCAATAATGATAATAATTGTTAATTTATTTAACTATTAACCTATACGATCGAATATCATATTATTTTCATATCCGTACGATTAATTATCATTATCTAGACTTAATCGTTAAACTTTCACGCCAACGTAGCGTTAATCCTTCTCTAATTTCTTCCTTTCTCGCTCGATTTCTCGTGTCTTTATACAAGTACAAGTAATTTTACGATTTTCAATGCCGATCTCCTTTTTTTGTTTGCTTTTGTTTGTTTTCCATTTACATTTTTCATTTTCTCCGTAGCTCGGCCTCGCCCCGTCCTTATGAAATATTTACCGTAAAGGACTAACGAACAAAGTAACTTCCTCACTTGAGTCACTAAGATTTTAAGACTAGACAGCCTCATTCCATTAGCTCTCCGAGACCCCTCTGTCTATCTCGCTCGCTCTCTCTCTCTCTCTCTCTCTCTCTCTCTCTCTCTCTCTCTCTCTCTCTCTCTCTCTCTCTCTCTCTCTCTCTCCCCCCTCTCTCTCACTTACTCACTCTTTCCTCTTCCTCCACGTTTCTTTCTCCATAGTCTTCGATTCTTCGCGGTTCCCTTCTCCTTCTATCTTCATTGTTTTCCTTTGTTTTATTTCAAACTTCCGTTTGTTCTCGCTATACAAAACTGGCACACGTTCTTGTCCGGCGAAAAACCTTTACTTTTGTGTGTTTCCGTTTTCTCATCCCTCATCGGAATGGACCAGCGCGTTCTCACTGACTAGCATCTAACCGACGAATGCGTATACGGACCGCGAGTCGACTCGAACATATCGATATAAGGCACCAAAAGACATTTTTCGATCGCTCGAATTGTCAAAACTTTCGTAATTTTTTTCTTCTTCTAATTTCTTTCCGCTAGTGCCACAATAGTGAAAATTTGACTCGACGGATATTCGAATAGCAGGATTAATGAGTCGAGTGGCCGAATCGTATTTGCGAGAGCAATTATTAGAAAAAAGCATTATTTATTTTCTATTATTAGTAAAGTTCACCTGTGTCTTTGTGTAGAATTGTTTTTGTATCGTATGTGTTGCGTTATCTATGTTAATTCGTGCCATCGAGGTATATATAATATATATATATACGTAAGTGTGTGTGTATATATACAGGGTGTCCCAGAACTGAATGTGTTCCCTGACATGGCGAGTTGGGGATGAAATTCTGAGTCGATTGATATAAGCATGTGTGGGTCTCAGATCAACCCCTGAATTATTGTGAATTTTTAAAGGCGGGCCAATCAGGTGTGAGGTAAGCCAGGCGATCGGCCGCACCTGATTGGCCCGCCTTTAAAAATCAATGATAATTCAGCGGTTGATCTGAGACCCACACATGCTTATATCAATCGACTCAGCATTTCACCCCCACCCCCCCATTTCACGAAACGCATTCAATTCTGGGACACCCTGTACATATATATATATATATATATATATATATATATATATATATATATATATATTTATTTATGTATGTACATCTACACATGCATGGACCGTTCCGCGTCAACTTTATCGCCCAATTTTACAAACGTTTTGCCAACATTGTTCGAAGCGTCAGACATCAGCGAGAATTAATCAAGATGCTTTCGAGTGCCCATCGTTGGCATAAAAAATTGAAACTTCAGCCCGATTTTGTTTCGCAGTTCCCTGCGTTTTCGTTTCTTTGTACGCGTTTTTTCCAGTGCGTTCCAATGAATATACGACTCCTCGATCCTCTCTCCACTTTGAAATGAGGAGCTGGCGAACAAAACTGGATTTGTCCACAGTACGTACATTTTTTTTTAATTTTAATTTTTCATGTTTTTCAAGCACACCTCCATTAGCTCCCGAATTTCTTTGAATCAAATCCGGCCCTAAACACCTCAACATTTGTTAAAAACTACCCTTCCAAGAGAAAAGGCAGTTTTTAAGCTCAAAAATAAATAAAATAAGAAAAAAAATTTAACGTAGTGTGGACCAGTCCGGTTTTGTTCGCCAGCTCCTCAAATGTGATCTACGGAGTAAAAAAAACACCGTCGATCCATATAAAAAAAAAACATCAAAGTGTATCGCTACTGTCCGCAACCGAGGCAAGATTGTTCGATTCTTTAAAGAAACAAAAAAAAATAAACTGGCTTCGTCACCTCCGCGTACTTTTGGACTGTCGAGGCAAAAATATTCATCGGAAGCATTCTGCCTTTCGTCGCCGAAGTCTCGCCCTCGAAAAATCGTAAATTAACCACTCGCGTGCGTTCTTCAAGCTTCGAACCGTTGCAACGAAAGAAAGAACAAACAAAAAAGAAACGCAAAATTCAGATGGCCGAGTTGGCGTGGAATGTCTCGTGTGCAGTCGTTTGCGAAGGCCACGATGAGAAAGACACTTTGCGACTCGCTCTGAGCGACAAAGGCAACCGCGGTTAGAGTTTTTGACGTACGAGTGTGTCTGCAAGATTGAGAGACGAAAAAAAAGGAACGGAGGAGAAAAAGAAAACCCGATCTTTCGGTCCTGTTATCGAACGTGTGCGCGTGGACGAAATTGTTGGAAACGATATTTCTTTTTTTCTTTCTCGATCTCACGAACGTCTTCACGATCGTTGACGAAGGTAAAAAAAAATGAGAAAAAACAACTGGAGAAACGCGAAGCTCGAATCTACAGCTCGAGTTCCGTAAGGTGTAATAACGATACTGCACAGCGCGACGCGATGTCCCTTTGCGAGAGTCCGTGAGTTCGTTTTACAATAACGAAACGCATCTTGCAAACTCGGAGACGAGAAAATTGTCTCGCGATTTTCAACTGCGATAATAACTATCGTGTACTATCTGTAAACGTATTATATAATCTATACATATATATATATATAAATATATATTTATATATATTTATATATATAAATATATATATACATACATATATATATATATATATATATATATATATATATATATATATATATATATATATAATATATACGGGGCTGCTCGTTGTTGGCCACGATCTCGTGAAAGGGCTGTAGGACCTTTTTCCCCCAACAACCCAGCAATGCAAGTCAATCATTTTCGACATATTTTATTGGGGTAGGCAACTTCGAAAATAAAAATAATAATGGCCAATGGAATCGAACATTTTGTCATTTGTAGTTTGAAGACGCAGTAGGAAATAATTATCAACAATAAAATGCGAATAATCTGCAAGCATTTTTGCACCTGGGGTCCAGACTGTAATTCTAATAATTATTCTCATTTTATTGTCGATAATTCTTCGCTACTGTTTCCTCAGACTGCAAATTAAAAAAAACTTCGGTTCCATACAATTTTTTTTATTCATTTTTTAAATTGCCTACCCACATTCAAAAAAATAATATTCCGAAAATGGACCATTTTTTGAAGTATTACGGGGCTATTCGAAAGCGAAAAAAAATGTGCTACGACTGTTCCAGCAGATCGCGACCAACAGCCACTAGCCCTGTGTATATATGTGCATTCGTATTCGTACCGTAACGATCTATTTGGACGTTGAGCTGTTCCCGAAATTGTACAACGTCGTAAAGAGTCTCGCGGCAACGAATTACGCGTGTGTAAATTCGTCCAACATTAGGAGAGCTTCGTACGTCGATATAAATAGTATAACACTAGTATCTCTCTTTGGAGGGCGATTGGCTGGCTGCATCCGACATTGCCAATTTTGGCTCCTAATTATATACGACGGGTACTTGGGATACGTGGATGTGTTCGGAAGGAAGATAGTCTACGGGAGCTTTTCCCAGCAATTTCTGTACTCGTTGTTTTTCAAATACGTTCAAAGGTGCGAAAATAACGGGAGAATTTTTTTGGAAAATCGACTATTTCGGTTATCGCTTTTTTTTTCCGTGGACAAAAAAGTTTGATCCCCATTTTTTCGATTCCGTTCGTGTTTCGTCCATTGGGAAGGGATTGTTGGAGAAACGATGGAAAAGAGACTGCCGATTTATCGGGCCTCGACGTGCGCGGCCATTTTGTTCAAATCGCGATATTTGCGAAGAGAAAGAAAACAATTGGCCCAACCGTCGTTTGTCTCTCTCGTCGTCGTTTCGCGGACAGCTTTCTAGTGACGATCGGAAAGTGCAATTTCGATCGTCGTTTGATAATTCCCTCGTGACACGAACGATCGTTAATGCCTTCTCGACGAGATTCACGAAGAAAAAAAAACACAAATCGAAGATTTCGATTGGTCAATTCTTCGAGTGCGAAAAGACAGAAAGAAGCGAATTACCGAATCTCGTTTCGACATCGACGAACTTTGTTGTGACACTCGAGTCAACGAGATTATTATTTTCGAGGAGGGGGGGGGGGGGGGGTACTCGTGTCTCGCGATAATCCTCTCGAGGCGGTGATTGTTCTCGTTTTGTCCGCGCGGTGTCCAACGTTCTTTTTTTCACTCTCGAAACGAACTGGTCGACCTCGTCTATTGGAGTCTCGCTTCCTGGGGTGTCGTCTGATAAGGCAATCCCGGAAAAGCCGCGCCGGCCGTTGAGCCAGGTAGGCCCGCTGCACCTTGCAACGTAGCGTACGTGTAAGGAGTCACGTAACTCGCCGCAGCTGCGTTCGCTGTAACACACAATCGGACAGAGTGAAGAAAAACATGCATCAGATGTTTCAGCGATGTTTTTTTTTTTTTTTTCGTTTTTTTTTTTTTCACTTTTTGTTTTTCGTCGATCTCGTAAGCGTATAATTATTCTTTTTCTGCATCAGAGAGAATCAACGATTCGTTACGAGATGGAACTCCAATGAAAAAAAAAAATGCATTATTTTGATACGTATTATGGGAGACTTTCTACCTGGTTGAGTCCAATAAACCGACTTTTTGTTGGTAACATTATCCGAAAGTCCGAAAAGAGCTTTTTGAGGAAGGAGAGAGCTTACTACGTTCCCCGGGAATAGCTGATTAGCTGTAAGATCAAAAATTCTCGCTTTACTCACCCGTCGAACAAATTTTGCAAAACTGTTTCTTCCGTAAAATAAAAGCGGCGTGCAAAATTCCGTCGATCACGCATCCGTGAGGGACGAAGCAATCGAGGAAATTTTACATGCGTAGAGGGAAAAGCACGGGTCGCTGTGTATCGACTACGAATAATACCAAATATTCCATGTATTTTGCGAACGAAAATTAATTTTCCGAAAGTAACTCTGTGCGCGTGAAATGTTTTTTTTTCTCGCGTAAACCCGAGTAGTTCAAACTTTTTTTTTTAACTTACAGAGCACTTGAGAAGCAGCTACAAGTTATTCCATCGAGAAGGAATGACTTTGTGCCCAACTGTGTTCCCCAGCCACACGTTTGCATGCGCTAGACGTAAGATGAGATAAACATACCTACCGAGTACGAATATCGCGGACTGAGTGGTTTTCGAAAGATTTTTGAAAATTGCCCATTTTTTTGGCCAACAAGGTAGAAAGATCCCTCAATCGTGTTTCTTTTTCGTTTTTTTTTTCTCGTTGAATTGAAGAAATAGCTCCTTCGCGCAACAATGCCGTTAATTTTGCGACCATAACCAGACGTATAATAATCCAATAAACCAAAAGCCAAAGCGACGGATCCTCGACCAGCAAAACGGTAAATCCGCCCGCCAATGCCCCACCACCACCATCACCATCAACATCACCATCGTCATCATCACCATCATCGTTCATCATTGTCGTGCACCATCGACAACTGCAACATCACAGCACGTAACGGGCGAGTCGCGTGCATCTTTTTTTCTCTCGTGTGCTATAACGTGTGAGCGTAAAACATGCAACTGTCTATTTTCAAAGATTCAGGCCCGTGTCTCCCGTTAGTCGGTAGATTCGAAAAAGAGGCTACTGAGAGAACAAAAGGTTCGCGTACTGAGTGTATTTTGGAAAATGCCCCGCGATCCAGTCAAATCAGTTGTGATGTCTTTCGGAATCATGTCCGCCAAGTTGTCTTTAGTGAATTGACAGTACGCATCATTCGATGCGGACAATCAACGCTCGACAAGTCACGATTTCCATCATCACTGATCTGCATTGGAAGGCTCGGAAAAGCAGCCCGTCCGAAGAGAAAACACCTGAGCGGAAGGCACTAAATTGGGTCCAAAAGGTTATCACCGATGTGATATCGAGACATCAATATGTCTCGATGTTTCGACTGGCATTGATGCTGCTTGACTACCCTGGAGTTTATCCGACTCCCAACAATGTTCAAAGACGCGAACAAACGATTGCCGTCAACTCCAGCAACTACGGTGATTCCGTTGCACCCTGACGAAAGCGGAATTGAACCATTGGGTTGCGAGCTGATGATCCCTGCTACTTGTAATTGATATTCGCGTGCGTAATTGCTGACAACGATCTACCGTGCAATACTTGTCGAAACAAGACTACGAGAAGCTCAGTTCAAGCGACACTTTGCGACGAGCTCGCCCGAGTGGCGAAAAAGGGGGGCTTGATGCAAATTGATAAGACATCCCCGGTAGGCATTCTCGGGAGACCTGTGAGTGTGACCGCACAATAAAAACGTGCTGCAACATCCGCAAAAAGCTTCGCTTCAATGAGTTTCGTGCGTAAAGTAAGATAGCAAAGGAGAACGGTCCTTGTGGACTCTCAGCGTGTTTCCTCTTCGTGCAAAGGTCAGGCCCGAAGGTTTCGTCACGATTTTCTTTCCGTGTGTACATGTGTGTGTGCTCGTGTGTGCGCGTGTTCGTTTTGTTTTTGTTTTTTTTTTTCAAATCGCTACCATTGCCACGAAGCATTGACGGCAGATAGAATGTCAGTGGGGTTTTGTCCAATCGATGGTGTCCCATAAGACCCGGACTCCCGGTAGTGTTGCCGTTATGCTGATGCTGCTGATGTTGCTGTTGCTGCTGCTGTTGTTGTTGCTGTTGTTGATGGTGGAGGCGATTGGCGAGTTCGTTGCTGTCGATTGGGCTCTTGTGGGCGCTTTTGAAACACATACCGGCGGCTGCGGCGCTCGTGTAGGGCGAATACGCGTCGGCGAAATTGTACGACGTGCCGGGATAACTGGCGGCCGCGGCTGCCGCGTTCTGATACTCGTAGAATTGCGACGCCGCCGCAACGGCAGCCGCGTGACTCAATTGCGTCGTTGGTAGCTGAAGAAGTTGTCCACCGGGTGCCGCCGCGGTGAGATAAGGCGATTGATACATGTAACCCGGTGGTACTCTGCAAACATCAGAATAGAACGTCATCAGTATGGAAAGCCTGTGGAATCGAACGTGACAGCCGTTTTTTTTTTTGTCTTTTTTTTTTTAAATTTATGAAGAGGATCGGCAATCAACGTTTGGGAAGAAACGACGGTATAGTTTGCGTCAAAGTCCCCAGGGAAATATTTCCGAAATGATCATCACTTCGGGTATGAAAAATACATTGATGTATCCAAGGTGCAACGGCAGCCTGTAGCCAGGGAAGTTTGAATGATCGTCTTTGAATAATTGTTCTTTGTACAGCTTTGTAAACCGCGCACGTTGATTATTCTTCAGGCGCTCGGAGCCTTGAGATGTATCGAATCGCGAATGAATAATGTAGCTCGTATTTCGAAAGACCGCGAACGCAATTCGTCTCGTATTTTTTTCCAAAAATTTCCGCTATTTTTAGAATTGACCGCGGGCGATCGATGCATTCTTGGGTGAATTTTCGACACTCAAAAAAATAAAATAAAACACGTTCGACAAACCGTGAGCGTTCGCTCGTAATCTTACACGCGACATATCTTTTGCATATTTTTACATACACTTTTCCTTCCCTGGGGCTTTATCACGAGACAAATGGATCTGGTGATTGCGGAAAGGCACGACAGTCCGAAGCCAGGAAATGTTTGAGCTAAACATGTCTGATTGGAGGAAAACAGGCCGGATGTTTCTTCTTTTTTTTCATACGTCGCTCATTTTCTGGCTTCGTACACGCCTAATTGCGGTCCAGCACGATGAAAAATTGGTAAATCTCTTTTAACGTCGAAAATCGACTGTTTTCCGTGGAAAATTACAACAACAACAGCAACAACAAAAAAATGCAACACTCTCCGTGAATCCAGCAACATTTCTTCAAGAACAACGTCCAATTTACCCGTCATTTTTCATCCGTGCATTACCCGGTGTATTGTATTAAAAAAGAACGAGAAAAAAAAACCGAAAATCAGTAGTATGATATAAACAGCTACCAAAGTACAAAGCACGCAACACCAAACGACAACTCGTGAGCCGAGGGAACGACCTGGGTCGTGCGTCAGTTTTGCTTCAATTCATTATTTCCAACATCATTGAACGTAGTATTTTGTTTTTTTTTTCGAAAATTCGATCATTTACGTCGACCAATGCCAACCGCGCGGATCATTCACATTCTCACAAGTTTGTGGGCTATTGAAACAATTTTACGGAAATGTTACGTTTACGCGCGGAGGTCTGCGTGGCTGTTCACAATCGCCACGTGCTACGGTTCGAAAGATTTGAGAATTTGATCCGCATGGGTTGGCGTCGTTCGAAGTATACCCGGAAGTTGGCTCTTCAGGGACTCTGAGAGGGAATGTAGGATCGTGAGAATATTGAAAGAGCTTTTTGGACCAGCGATGGGCACACGTCGTGGTTCGTACAAAAACATTCTCCCTTCAGTCCCTTTTCCCGTAATTTATTCAAGAAACTGCAATAAATTACCTCTTTTTCCTCGTTCAATGACCTTTACGCAACAACGAATGTTCCTAGTTCTCATTTTCTCGTTTTTGAGACTGCACAAATGGGCATTATCACTGCCCACTTAAGGGGTTAGGCCACTCTAGAGGCCGAAAAAATAGGCTTTTTAGGGATTTTTTTTTTCTTCAGAAAAACTACAAAATAAATCGAGATTACAAAAAAGGGTGTTTACCATACATATCAGTGACGGTATACAATAATTTTTTTGAAGCGATTAATTTCAAAATGGCGGCTGTGCAGCGTTTATCTCAAAACTGCATTTTTTAAGTTGACCGGAAACATAACTCATACTATTTTCAACCGATTCACTTGAAATGTTGAATATATCTTGAAAAATACATTGTCTATGGAAGTACATAGGATTTTTGTTTTTCATATTGTATAGTTCATTTGTTATTAACAATTATCTGACGATTTTTTAGTCAAATTTTTGAAAAGTAAAAAATGTGCCTAAAAAATCGGAAGATAATTTTTAATAACAAATTAACTATGCAATATAAAAAAAATCCTACGTACTCCCACAGACAATGTACTTTTCAAGATGTATTCAACGTGTCAAGTGAATCGGTTGAAAATTGTCTGAGTTATGTTTCCGGCCAACTTAAAAAATGCAGCTTTAAGATAAACGCTGCACAGCCGCGATTTTGAAATTAATCGCTTAAAAAAAATTATTGTATACAGTCACTGATAAGTATAATAAACACCCTTTTTGTAATCCCGATTTATTTTGTAGTTTTTCTGAAAAAAAAACCCCAAAAAGCCTTTTTTCGGCCTCTAGAGTGGCCTAAAGCCTTAAGGAGGGATATACACCTAGATGGTCGAGGCCGAGGATTTAGAAGCTATGAACATTCCGTCGACCGTAGAAGACCTACACTATGGGCCTGGTATCGATGATTCCATGTAAGTTGACAAATTTCATGATTTATTCATTCCCAAATTTTCAAACGCGTTTTTCTCAAAACCACGTTTTTCAAATCGGTACCCAAAATTTCTCGAAAACCAACGAACCGATTGCCTTGAGGTTTTTTGTGGTTATTTCATACACCATTATCTAGTACTTGTCATAGGATTTTTTTTCCGTTACTTAGTTTTTGTTTTATAGGCAAAATAATAACTAATTTTTGGTCCAAAGATCACTATTTATGTTGAAACGTCCGCCATTTTGTCATAAATCGATATTTTCAAAATCGGCTATGACAAGTACTAGATTATAGTATCTAATTTAAAAATCTTTTTGGTTTTTTTTCATATGATTTTTGAAGAAACGCCAGTGGGTACCGTATACGCAGATTTTTTTACTCCGCTCCAAGGATCATACAATATCCTTGTATATTTTTGATATTTTTAAATAAAGAAAATTGAACATATTTTTGAATGTATATACTTTTAGATAATTAAAACTCCAATCCGAAATTTCAAATAGTTTTCCTTGAAAAAATTCACAAAAATGACCTTTTTCCGGCTCCTAGGTGTATATCTCCTCTTAATATATTGCCACCGCAGTAAGTTGTTTCCGCAAAAAGTTGACACAAAAATGAATTACAAAAGAGAAACAAAGAGAGAATGTTTTTCTGCGAAACAAACGAGCAATGCCCACCTGGGTGTTGCACGTAGAGGGATCGAATCCTCGCACGCTTAAATCACTATATTACCATATGATAGTACATTTTCAAACGAGAGTAATTATTATTTCGAAAAAACTGAAAAAAAAAATAACTCCAAACGTCTTCTGCCACAGAGGTGTCGCCAAAAAACAGCAAACCAAAGAAAACGTGTAGTAGGTACAGCATATCCTATGTATACGTATACATATTACCACGCCCACACATACACGTGTATGCATGTACGCATGGCTATACATATACGATGAATATATACATAGTACTAAATCGGCACACGTCACACGAATTATCTAACACCAACGTTAGTACCTGG
>OX101788.1:19307296-19315093 GCA_944452715.1 Ophion slaviceki
GTAACGCCTTAAAGCTACGAAAATCACAAAAACATTTTTTAGGCGTCTCATTTAGCAATGTACAACTAATCTGCAAAATATGATTTTGGATAATAATGAAAATAAGAAATTAATAAGAATTTTCGTTGCGTCCCAATGATGCAAACTTCAGCCCCATGTGGGGGTGTAGAAAACGAGAACAATTTCGCGATACACATGGAAAAAAATGGTCTCAAAGTTTGCGTCGTTGGGGCGCAACGAAATTCTTTTATTTTCTTTTTCGCTAGTGCCCAAAATATTTGTTTGCACATTTCCAGTGTAAAACTTAAAAAAATCGTAATAAAACATTTGACTGATACTCGTGACCTAAAAGAGCCAGCAATTTTTGGACGGTACGAAGTTGATTCGAAGCAATGAATTTTTGTTGCATTGGAACGACGCAGACTTCATCATCTCCGGAAAAGGTTGATTTAGAATGAAAAAAAAAAAAAAATGGAGGATCAAAAATGATATTGAAGTGTGCACCGTTGGAACGCAACGAAAATAATTTTTTTTCTATAGCCATCTTTCTTTGATGGAACAAAGCTACAGGTTTAAGATCCTCATTGGAGATGTACAACCCAAATCTATCGAGAATAATTTTAGATTCCAATAAAAATGGAGAAAAACGGAAAAAAAATGTTGGATTCCAACGATGCAAACTTCAACATCATGATTGAAAGGGCTTGTCGAATTTCATAATGCTGAAGTTTGCGTCGTTGGAATGCAATGATCATTATTTTGATAGCCCACATTTTTGGGTAGATTCGGACGTAAAAAGTCTCGCCATCGTTTTTTGGATTCCTTATCAGAGATCTACAACCCCTTTCACCAAGAAATTCGGTTGCTAATAATGCAAAAAATCAATTTCGTTGGATTTCATCGATGCAAACTCCGAATTTCTCATCGAATTCATTGCCAATAAGATTTCCAGGGTAAATCGAACTTTTTTATCGCTAAATCCGGCAAGACGAAGATTCCTCTTTTCCTACTGTTTGAAAGGCGCCGGTAAATTGAAATTTCCCGTACGTGAGAATTCTTTATCTGCGCAAAATTTCTGCGCGAGTATCGTGGGGATGAATGCGAGAGGGTGTTTACGGCGAATCGGCGCCGGCGCGAGGGATAATCCAATGGGATGATCCTCCAATCCCTGTAAAGCTTCAGGCGTCCAATGAGATTCCGCCGGAAGATTGTTTCGGGGTGGTTTCGACCGCTCGCGTCGTGCGCGCATCCTGCGCCAAAACCTCCCCTTTGACCGAGGGGATGAAAGGCAGGTTTTTCCGGCGTTGCTGATTTTTCACCCTGTTTCGAGGGGTGACGATTGAACTACCTACGAAAGTAGGCCCCCTATGTAATCACGACCTGCTTGCTGATGACCGCTGTCAAGTACCACCAATTGCTAATTGATCCGCTCGCCCTCATTATGACGAAGCCAACCCTGCATACTCGGCCGACCAACTTCCTAAATCGTCAAAATTCCAGTCGCGTTTGAAACGTCACGCGCTCGCGTAGCATTGACGTAGCATTCGAGGCTGATACGGTGAAGGATGGTCTGGAAAAAGCTTCGAAACCTCATTGAATTTCATCTGGCGACATTCATCAACGCCTCACAGTCCCCTTAATTAGCCCCTCGAATGCCGGAAGTGTGACTCAAGTCGCACGCTCGATGAGTTTGAATTCCAAGACGCGTGGAGACATTTGGCCCGAGGGGATAGCCAGCGCCTTCTCAGCTGCTGGTGCAAAAGCCAAACCGCAAAATGTTCACGTTGAAATATCGCGAAAGCGCGTCGTTGACTCGAAAACACGTAATGGCATTAAAGGATTTTTTTCATCGTCATACGCACGAAGTCTAAAGTTGTGGGAGGATCTCTGTGCACTTGCTTCGGGTCGTTAGAGACCGGCTCGATCTAATGGCCGAAAAGCCTCGACCGATTTGAGCAATGACGACAGGTGGACGCGATAAGTCTGACTCGCCTCAATGTTCCAACTCTCTCTCTCTCTCTCCCTTTCTCTCTCTCTCTCTCTCTCTCTCTCTCTTGCTCGCTCTTCCTCGTCATTTCTCTTACTTTCTCATTTGGCTCCCGGACGAACCGAAAATAGAAAGCTCTCTCGCGGTCCTTTGTCGACGAGGGTTATGGAGCAAAAGGATGAGTCTCTCGTCGTCGCCGAAGACGCGCCACGACCGAGACGTCGCACAAAACGAGCAACAAGACGAGAACGGTATAAGCTACGCTGAAACAAAACCCGAGGGAGAAAGAAAAGAGAGAGAGAGAGAGAGAGAGAGAGAGAGAGAGAGAGAGAGAGAGCAAGGGCCCGGCAAAATCGCTAAAAGCTGCCCGCCTCATCGAAGAGCAGCTCGCGAGGGAGTCAAAGATGGTAGCTTTGAGCCTATGGAGAGAGAGAGAGAAACAGAGAAAAAGAAATCACGAGCGTATTGGATTTGGTTGGCACGTGCTGAAGATTCGATACTCCACGATTCTCCCTGTAAACGAACGGAAGGATTCCCGACGCGCTGGAACTTCATTGCCAGGCGATTGAAGTCACCTCCGCTGATCAGTTGAAATTGGCGAAGCTCCTAAAAGCCGGAACTGATCAGCCACAACGTATGATCGAGGGAAAAGATCCTGCAGCCTCCAAGCAACCGATGATGTTTCGAAAAGCGTAGAAAGCTTGAGACAATAAGTGGATGAGGTAAAGTTCAATGAGGATGTGAAAGAAAGTGATACCGCAAGGACAACCAGCAGCAGGAAAGAAAGACAACGAGGAAGGCAATGAAAATGCGGAAGAGCTTGCGCCAGTGGAACCGTTCGTGGCGACGATTATTTTGAAAAAGCGCACACGTCATGGCGCCGAGGTACCAAAATGGACGAAGATGAAGACGACGAAGAGGAAGCAGAAGAGGAGGAGACCCGGCATGAAGGAGAGATAAGAACGACGAGGCGAGGAGTGTTAGCCGTGCAAGAGGTTGACACCGAGGGACAGGTGGATCTAAATAAAGACTGGACCGGAGCCAGACTCCAAGATGGCCGGGCGCGGCGAACACGCGCGCAGTCGTTTATATAGAAACCTCGTCGGACTTACGACACCAAACAGCATCAGCGAAATGTGTGTACGAGAGCGCATAGAGGGACGAGAGGTGGGCCGCGGGGGAGAAAAAGTACGAGAGAGACACACAGCAAGAGAGAGAGAGAGAGAGAGATGGAGAAATGACAGAGAAACAGCGAACTGAGGCCATCAGCCACACAGAGTTGCCACCGCGGTGGTGTTGAATTTCATTTGAGTGTCCGCCCACGACCCTCCTCAGCACGACGCGCCCGCGTTCGTCGTCAAGAGCGAGGATTTGGCCCGTGACGTTTGCTCATCTCTCTGCGCTCTCATCAGCATCCAATCTCGAGAAACACTAGCTTTTTTCACCCCGGAGCTCGCCTCGCTCTGTTTCCCTCTCTAACACTTTCTCCGAATGGTTTCCGTTTTTCGTGCAGATGTCGCGTGTCAGCGTCGCGGATACGCTTCGAGCTGGGACGTTTTTCCTATTGCGAGACACAACACCCCCGAATTATCGGTGATTAATCGTTGCGAGCAAATCCGAATACGAATTCTTGTCGTCCAATTTGAATCCTAAGGGATTCCAATCCGAATACAATTTGAAAGCTGAAGGATTGGGATACGGGTTCAATTTGAATCCTGAAGGATTCCAATCCTAATCCAATTTGCATCCTAAAGGATTCAAATCCGGATACAATCAAAATTAGAAAGGATTCGAATCCAAGCCAATGAAAAATCCCGATTAGAATCCAATGTACGAGGGTGACGTTCTAGTATGGGTCGTGGCATTGGATCCCTATCAGGAAGTAGGGACAAGTATGAGAATCGTTGTCGGCAAATCCAAGAATCTAAGTTATCCAATTCTAATCCTAAAGGATTCCAATCCGAATCCAATTTGAATCCTAAGGGATTCCAATCCGAATCCAATTTGAATCCTAAAATATTCCAATCCAAATCCAATTTGAATCCCAAAGCATTCCAATCCGAATCCAATTTGAATACTAAAGGATTCCAATCCGAATCCAATTTGAATCCTAACGGATTCCAATCCGAATCCAATTTGAATCCTAAAGCATTCCAATCCGAATCCAATTTGAATCCTAAAGGATTCCAATCCGAATCCAATTTGAATCCTAAAGAATTCCAATCCGAATCCAATTTCAATCCTAAAGGATTCCAATCCGAATCCAATTTGAATCCTAAAGGATTTCAATCCAAATCCAATTTGAATCCTAAAGCATTCCAATCCGAATCCAATTTGAATCCTAAAGGATTCCAATCCGAATCCAATTTGAATCCTAAAGAATTCCAATCCGAATCCAATTTCAATCCTAAAGGATTCCAATCCGAATCCAATTTGAATCCTAAAGGATTTCAATCCAAATCCAATTTGAATCCTAAAGGACTCCAATGCGAGTCCAATTTGAATTCCTTAAGGATTCCAATCCGAATCCAATGGAGAATCCCGTCTAGAATCCAATGCACGAGCGCGACGTTTTAGTATAGGTCTTGGCATTCGATCCCTATCAGGAAGTAGGGACAGGTATGGGAATCATTGTCGGCAAATCCCAATAAGAATTCAAGTCATCCAATTTGAATCCCAAAGGATTCCAATCCAAATCCAATTTGAATCCTAAAGGATTCCAATCCGAGTCCAATTTGAATCCTAAAGCATTCCAATCCGAATCCAATTTGAGTCCTAAAGAATTCCAATCCGAATCCAATTTGAATCCTAAAGCATTCCAATCCGAATCCAATTTGAATCCTGAAAGATTTCACTTCGAATGCAATTTGAATCCTAAAGGATTCTAATCCAAATCCAATTTGAATCCTAAAGGATTCCAATCCAAATCCAACGGGGAATCCCGATTAGAATCCAATACACGAGCGTTTTAGTATAGGGATCTAATGTGATGACCCATTGAATCCCTATCTGGAAGTAGAGACAAGTATAGAAATCCAATTGAATCCATACAATTTCTGCACGAGGGGTACAACGCTTCGAGTAAATTCACCGATTTGCAAATTCGTCAATCCCTGTTGGATAAACGATTGCGTGATTGTTTTTTCTAAACGCATTAGCATCGCTGCATACTCCGAATTCTGAGCATATGTGTAATTCTATCCATGTCACTGTCTAGACGAAGCCGTTCATTTCGCCGGATAACGAGTACCGCGGCGAATCGGCGCCATTAGGGTCGATTTCCCGAATCGGGCACAGTTTTCCAAATCTTCGCGACTGCGGCGGGCGATCGCGGCGCTTACGTCGCTTGTTATTCAGACTCAAAACCATCACGTACAACACCAAAAGAGAAACAACAACAAAAAATAAAATAAAAGTCCCAAACGAGAAAGGAAAAGTAAGATTAAAGTAAAAATAAATAATAGAGAGAAAAAAAAACACCAATAGCGACAACAAGTAGAGTGTACAAGCCCTTACCACACACGCAAGAGTTGAGGTTATTCATGGATTAACTAATTAGTTTTTGCTTCGCCGAGACTACAGCGAGCCTCGCATCTCTCTCTCTTTCTCTCTCTCTCTCTGATCTTGAAAAATATTTCCAACGAGCCGCGTTTGTATTCGATCAAGTGTGCGAGAAAAACCAACGCCAGCATGAACGTCAAGAGGAGAAAGATCGTTGGGGAAATGGATCGTTCACAGAGGTTGATGCCTCGCGATAAAAATGTTACGCTTCGAAATTTCTACCCGGGCTGGAAATCACAAGTGCACGGGAGTGCTTACATGTGTAGACACACGCCAAACCCAAACACACACATACACACGAATAATTGTTGGACGGGGTCACCTGCGTCAGTTCGAGCAAGCACGGGAATTTGGACGTGAATCGCGTCTGCTCTATTTCCGTCGAAATTCCCTCATACTGCTTCACGATACAACATCACTCGAACTCTCGCACGACCCGCGTCATTAATCCCGTCACCGATAAGACAAATCCCAAAAATCATCAAAAACGAGAAATCAATAAATTAGAACATTTTCCCGATAGCGGATCGTCCCGAAAGAAAGTTACCACCGTTCGACAGACTTTGTGAGCTTTTTGTTCTTCGAAATCCCTCGAAGGTACGTTGTTTGGCACTTTTGGAGGCTGGAACTGAAAACGATGAAGTCTTGTCTTTCAACTAATGTGTCCATCAACAAATGCTTGTCTTTGACAATGGGAGACGGAGATCGACATCTTTCAGGCGATCGCTTCAAGTCAGACTATTTTTTCTCTACCGGAAAAAGGGAATAAAATACCAAGTGGATGATGATTTCCAATAACCGAGTACTTGTTTTTTTTTTCGAAAATTCAAACAAATCGGTATCTTTGAGCCCGTTGAATCCTCCTTTTTGCCAATGTGGTGGCACCCTCGAAGGACTTCAAAGATCCCACGATAAAGTCTGCCGAATAATGATAACTGAATCCCTTGGCATACGGAAAAGCTCAAAAAAACGCGCGTGTGTGTGCGTCGATATTTATAATGAAATGCGAGAAAAAAAAACGCTAAAGCGACTATTGAAAACCGAGTGTATGTCAAAAGATACGTGTATACAATTATCATCACATCATGATGAGCGAGCAGTGGGTCAGGTTCGCAGGCCAATTAACATACGTACTCACGATGTATGCGTTATTGATTGACGTCACTCACGCGACAACCGTCACCACTGAACATCACCGTTAACGCATTATTCATATTATTATTATTAATAATATTCTTTCTTTTTTATCCTTCAATCGATTAATTGATTATTGCGATCCAATGCCGGATTAAGATAAAGTGAATTAAAAATGAGGAAAAAAAAACATCAACCAACCAACCAACCGACGAACCGCAGAGTGTGGTGGCAAAAATTCGCAAGACCGCAACGATTAATGTAAACGAAAAAGAAAACAGAGTAAAAAAAATAGACAAAGAATATCCACAAGAGAGAAAAAAAGAACAATCGGTAAACAAACAAGACAAAAAAAATCTCAACCGCAAATCCATCTCAAATTCTCAACGTAATAATCATCATCAAGAAAGTAGGAAACAACGTAAGAAAGTAAAAAAAAAAGAGAAACGTCAAGAGAAAAAAAAAACACAACCCCACAAAATTCGATCCTCGAAGGGATCTTTGGCAATATTATTTGTATACTGAATATAAATATAGAAAAAATATAATTCGTAGATAAGTACTCATGGTTCGTTTTGTTCGTATACGTGTGCGTGTGCGGCTGCTCTGTCGCAACATCTCTCTTTTCTCGCCCTCTCTTTCATCTCCGAACGCTTTTTCTCTCTCTCTCTCTTTCTCTCTCTCTCTCGCCCTCCCTCACTCCCTCAACCCCTCTCTAGTTCGCTCTCTCCTTTTTTGTCATCCCGCGATTGAAAAATCTTTTTTTTTTCATGTTTTTCGAGCATGATTCACAATCCTTGTTTTTCTTTTTCGTTTAAACTGAGAGGAAGAAGAAGAAGAAGAAGAAGAGGGATTACGGGGACTCTCGAGTACCCCGCGACGAGAACGGGGTAGGTTCGAAGTTCGCCGTCTCTCCTCACCATCAACCCCACCATTTCAATCTCAATCCTCCCGTTGTCTCGAGCTTGCGCTCGCGCGCGCTCATCGGGGATGCTGAAATGTCATTTTACATTCTCGTTTTAGCGATCAGAGAAAATAAAGAAAGTGCATTTAAGGGGGAAAAGCATCGAAACGCGTATAACCATCAGAACGGTTTCGTATTTAATTTGCAATTA
>OX101788.1:19315293-19460733 GCA_944452715.1 Ophion slaviceki
AGACACGAATGGACTGACGATGTGTGGGTACCGAGGAATATATGTCGCAACGAAGGACTATGCGGCAATGTAACAGCCAGTACTGTAATGGAATTGCTACCCATCGGGTGCAGATCTACGCTAGGTCGACTTAAGGCGGGATATACATTTAGACAGGAATAAAATAAGCAATATTGAGGGATTTTTTAAACTAAGATATAATTATTCTACAATGATCAAACTTTAGGCATACTTTAATAGTATATTTAAGTATACAAAACATTTTTTTTTAATTAATTCATCCTCACAATGGCGGAACTGTGGCAGAGTGTTACAGCAAAGTCGCCGCGGGAGTTGCGAATCGACGTGCAGTCTAGCTTTCCGTAGACTTTGATTTGCGAAAAAGTTCAAACATTTTTTCAGTCAGAACATGTATAGTTTTTATGTGACGGTAATTAAAATGAAGAAAATGCCAATTTAAGAAAATGGCACGCATTTACAAACTAAATCAACATTTCTGTAAAATGTGGATTAAAAAAGTAGTTTTTTTCCAATTTTCCAAAAACAATTTTCGTCAAGTAGAAGATACCAATATTATCAATATTTCTACCGAGTTTCAACTCAATCGGCTCAATCGTTTTTTAGGAATCGATAATGCAGTTTTGAGAAAAACGCGTTTGAAGTTCACGCCCGCTTCGAATCCGAGCGGTGAGGCACAGCGTTGACGTGCTGTAACGCTTGAAGTTTATCGAATTTCGTTTTGAAACTTTGGGAAAATATTCTACATATATAGTTCTATCGTTTAAAGAAAAAAAAGAGATCGATTTTTTGATCGTTGTAAATGTATATCCCGCCTTAGTGAATAAAAAAGGGCACTTGTCCTTTTTTATTCACTATTTGTCTACCGCCAGGCAGAATTGATTTTCCATTTGTGCAGTGCAGCTCGAGCTTCTTCGAAGTGACCAACTTCTTTCGTCGTCTTCGTTATTTTTTCATTTTTCACCTAGTTACGACTGTTTTTAACTCGAGGATTCTTCGTTTCAAGGTTTTGGTTTGGTTTTCGGGACATATACGAGGAAAACATAACCTCAAAAACTTTCCAAACGAGTTTTTTCATAGGTGGTTTTTTTGTTTTAGGAAAAAAAACATCAGGCTGTGGAAAACTCCCTCACGCAGAGCTTGACGATTTTCTTTTGCTCTGGATACCCGTGTAGAGATTCGGTGGGTAGTGCCCAGATGGTATCACATCCCTATAGAGATTTGATAGAGACTTCCGCACTATTTCGCGACTGAGGTCGTCGTTTGAGGATTTTTCATTTGAAATTTGGAACTGGAAAGTGTTGGATGTCCAAAAAAAATATCTTCCCGTGAGCCTGGGCGCAAACTTGTTGAGGAGGCCCAGGGTGCATTCATAGGGAGTCCTTTTGGGATCCAATTGGGTTTTGCACTGTCCGAATTTTTAGGATATATTTTTTCAAGCGATTTATACTTTTTTCAAGATCCAGTCATCTTGTATATCTATATATTTTAGTTATAGAATTTAACGTATAGAACGCGATGGGATTCATCAATAATCGTCTCGGATTCTGTTCGATAATGTGGGAATCCTCTAGGATTCAGATTGGATTTGTACATTGGATTCCAGTCGTGGACGCCTTTAGGATTCAAATCCGATTCGTACATTGGATTCCAGTGGGAGAAACCTTTAGGATTCAAATTGGATTCGTACATTGGATTCCACTGGGGGCAGCCTTTAGGATTCAAATTGGATTCGTACATTGGATTCCAATGGGGGAAGCCTTTCGGATTCAAATCCAATTCGTACATTGGATTCCAATGGGAGAAACCTTTAGAATTCAAATTGGATTCGTACATTGGATTCCAATGGCGAAAGCTTTTAGGATTCAAATCCAATTGGTACATTGGATTCCAATAGAGAATCCCAATTAAAATCCAACGTACGAACGTAACGTTTTACTATAGAGATCCCATGCGATGACCCATTGGATCCCTTTCAGGAAGTCGGGACAAGTATGAGAATCCACCCAAATCCTACGACAATTTCTGCACGACTATTATTCTCTGAGAAATCTCTATTCGAAAATTTCCCCTATCTCTCTCGCGCTCATGCCTCACGCGGTATATCTTCTACTCGGCCTTAGCATTGAAACATGAAAATCCAACGAAAATGAGATGCGAAGCTACACGACCCACTGACACATATTGTTTCGATAATAAGTACTCACAGCCCTCAAGCTGAACATGAATACAAAAAGCACAGTTAATCGTATCGCATTTGTTTGTTCAGAAGTCCCAAAGCAGACTGTTTTGGTCAGATTGGAATAACGCCTTGATCTTGCGTTCATCCGATGGCTATTGAATCAAATAACAGCAAGAAAGTCCGTAAATGCAATTTCTACAAGTCAGTAGATCGAATGGCAAATGACGGCCGCTCCTCCAACAATCTCTCTCCCCTGAATTCCCCTCTCTAATAAATTCAAGCATTTTGGCCATTCGTTGTTACAATTCACCTGTCATTCCACAATGCACTCAGATGATCCATGACCTTCCTCATCCGTGAATCCGCTGCCATGAAAAAAAATGGTTTCCCAATCGGGGCAAAGTGTTTGGTCGAGAGAGATGCTGAGGGGCGAATTTAGAAATAGTTTCTGTCGGCTTAATTGCGTGGAATAACGAACTGCTAATGCGGCTCGAGGAGAAGAGAGAGACGCGATGATACGTTGATGACGTGTAGCATCGACAGGCGAGCGCACCAAGCCAAAAACCGAATCACAAGCTCTCGGTAGGGGTGAAGGCACGAGGGAGGGGGCAACGGAAATTTCAATGATTTTCTGGCGACGTTTCAACGACGCAAAACGACCCGGGATGGTGACAATGACGCGGAGTATGCCGTTGCACGCGTTCGCTCGTCGAGAAAAACGTCATTTGTCGAAAACAAAATGCGGCACACATCACCGTCACGAGTCCGAGAGAGACAGCTTTTTCCCGCATTTCCGATGTTTTTTTTTCCCCCTCGAGCTACTGATAATTCGGAAAACAGAGGAACGGGCGACACTTTTCACCGTGTTGAAAGACGAGGAGAACGTGTTTCTCGTCCGAAACACGAAACGTCTGGGAGGAAATTCGGAAACTCAATAGCGAATGGAAATTGACCCAACTGCGTTGGGCAATGTAGCAGCACAGTGATGGAAGAAAAAATAGCAGCTTGGTAAGAGGAACAAAGAGATAAAAAAACTTATTTGTTTGTTCAAAAGAGGAGTCCGAGCTTGTGTTACGGCCCGGTCTATTCAGAGAACACATGTTTATTTTAAATGTATTCCGAAGCAGAAGCTCCTAATGCTTGCTCGTTACCCTCATACTCGGACTTTGACATCGGCGAGACGAGTGAAAAATTGATGAGGCAAATTGCCGATCGATCTAACGCGTTTCGGCTACGTCGGGGAAGCTTCTTTTTCGTTTGCTTCATTTCGCTTTATACTTTCGGCAATCGCAACTACGCTCGTTCGACGTTCTTGCCGATGTGGCTGGACTGGCCGAAGTTAATTCTATCGCTGTGTTCGATACAGATGCTGAAATTAATAACTCACTTGCTTGGAGGTTGCCCCTCGGCTTTGCTCCCAGTATCGCTAGATTGACGTTCGCTTTTCGGCCATCGATTATGGGATTTGGGTCTTTGCAAGCCCTCTCCGCTGCTGGTCTGTCACCCATTATCACCTGCGAACAAATCATTCGAGATCCTAACGTGTTACGGCATCCATTGAGGGCTGACATTTTTGAAAATATGGGTTGAATTTTTGAAAACATCGTTTGAAATTTTGAAAATATCAGTTGAAATTATTGACAATATCGGCTGAAATTTTTGAAAATATCGATTGAGATTTAAAAAAATATTGGTTGAAATTTTTGAAAATAACGGTTGAAATTTTTGAAAATATCGGTTGAAATTATTGAAAATTTTGATTGTAATTGTTGAAAATTTTGATTGTAATTTTTGAAAATATCGGCTTTGTTTTCGACGGATTCCCAAAATATATGTAAGAAAAATATTCTCTGAAAATGTCGGCTCGGTGCGCTCAAAATTGAGGGAGTTATGGGTGTTTATGGGTTGCGCGAACCGGTGAAGTTTAAGGGGGGACATACTTTTGGGCGAGGACATTTTTTTCTGATTTTCAGGATTTTTTAAGCAATGATTTTTTGACCGTTTTTGAGACTTGAGATGTTTCATTACTACTTTTGGGTGTTGCATGGTATTTCTTTCATTATTCTTCAAACATGGAGGCGGTATGGAACGGTCTTCTAAACTGCACTTTCAAAACTGGCGTGACGTATAGCTAAAAAAAACTAATCGACCGATTCTGATTGAATGTGGGATAAATCTTTCCAACTTTATTGTCTAAAACATCACACTGGATGTTATAGAAAAAGAAAAAAAAGTATTCTTTTATTGCACAATATAGTCATTTTTTTTTCGGAAAATTCAATGTTTTTGTTTCAGAGCCTACAATTTCATCGATTTTTAACATTTTTCGTCTTTTCCTGGTTCATATTCTCCGTATGAGTGTTAATGAAAGAAACGTCTTCATTGGTTTTTTTTTCACATTAACCCCACTGGCGCTACGTGTCACGCCGTCTGACAACATCTGCCGTAACCCGTTTAAAAGACCGTGCCCATACCTCCCCCATTTTTAAAGATCAATACTATTTTTTTAAACCATGTAACAGACAAAAGTAGTAATAAAACATACCCTAAGTCTCAAAAATGGTGAAGTAATCTTTTATTTAAAAAAAAATCAGGAAAATCAGCAATTTTTACTCGCGTAAAGGTATGTCCCCCCTTAAAAACGTTTTTCTCAAAATTACTTTTTCAACATAGGTGACCACGATATCTCAAAAACCACTGCACTGATCAACGTCGAATTCGCAAGCTTCTTCTACATATTAAAAAGCAGGGCTTGAACGGCGGAATTTTTATTTCAATGCATAGTTTTCTTTCCATCAACGAAAATCGAGCGTTTTTTCACCGAAAATGGATACTTTAGCTAAGGACCGCGGCCATTTTTTCAAAAATCAATATTCTATTGAATCCTTCGTCCAGGCACTAGATAATTTCATACAAAAAATAAATGGCTTTGATTTTTGTATTTCGGATGATTTGTTTCCGAGCAGCAGTGGTCACCACGAAGGACGTTTTTCAAACAGCGCGAACAATTGTATTTACCACATTTATAAATATTCTTCAATACAAAAATTGAAAAAGATTTACATCCATACTCTTTGAAGCAAAAAAAATAGTTTGGAAACCTGCACACGTTTTCCCAAAAAAAATTAACAAACGTTCCTCTTTTTTCCTGCCACGAGCTAAGTGTAACCCGTTAAGAGGTTACAAGGGATTGAAAGTTTCAAAAAATCCATTTTTTTTCAAATTTTATTATCTACATATGTCTAGAATATTCTCTCAAAGTTTTAAGTAAATCGGAGTAAAAGTCTAGGCGGCAGAGCCTTTGGGAATTCCCTCCGTTGGGAAAGACCGGCCGGGAGCGACGCAGGTAATCGCATTTTTCTCAATACACTATTTTTGACTTCGGTGGACACGATTTCTCAAAAACTAATGCACCGATCTTATTGAAATTTTTTCACACTTCTTCAAAGTAACATTGACTAGTGATTGAACGAAGGTTTTTTTTCGATTACAACTAATTTTAAAAGGCTGTACGTAAATTGTACCAATAATTGAACTATTTTGCATAAAAACCTCCCAAAAATTGAAATTCCAATTGTTTTTTAATCCTTCGTTCAATCACGAGCTATACTTATCTACCAACAGAAAAAAAATTGGTTTTTGACTTTCAGATAAAGCTATCATGAATTATTCTGGCCACCACGAGAACACTTTTTTAGCGGTCTCCGGAAACCAGGTCCCACCGGCTGAATTTCCCAAATTTTTGGATGATTTTTTTAAAAATATTGTTGAAATGTTGCTCTTTTATGTGCTTAACATTTTGAATAAAACAATTTATATATATTTTTTTTAATAGAGAAAATATGCTTTTTTGGCTTCGAAACCTTCGTAACCCCTTAAGCCGAAGATATTTTATTCATCACTCAATATAAAAAAGCATCGTATTTAGATTCTAATCGATGAGGCAGTCGGTATTGACGAAAAGGGCAAAGAATGAGAAGTCGTCTGTGTATTCGGGAAATTTTAATTGCGAGCGAAATTCGTGAGCCGGAAGAACCTTTTCGGTGTATGTTAAAAGTTACGCGGTTTGCACGAGAAACAGGTTACACCTGATAAACACGATGGGTCAGATGTTACCGGGGAACAGGTGTGGTGCCGCGACGACGATATGCGAAAAGCATCGAAAATCCCGAGGTTTATACGAGCTGTATTATCTTGAGAGGTATATCGCGCTATTTTATTACGACGGGGGCAGAGGGGCTCCCCATGGTCGTTTTCGATTATTACCGAAGGCTCCGTTGCCCGGTTCTCCGGCTCGAAGGTACGTGACTATAACCGAGCTTCGAGAAGCGATCGTCTCGCCCAACGTCACACGATAAAACCCACAAGAACAATGCGTTATCGCGCTTTGTTGTGAGTTAGTTCGCTCTCGTACACTCATTCAATGCTGTACATTTTGTAACGTCGAACTGTTTATTTTATTATTATTTGCGACCGGCTAAAAAGGATTTTTTACGTACAGTTCCGGCGTACTATATTAATTTTTAATTCCTAAAGTTGCCAGAAAATTAATGCCGTACTGGTAGAAAAATAAATGTGGTATTTAAGTTTGCATCATTGAAATGCAACGAAACATTTTTTTTTTTCGGTTTCCGGTTTTTTTTGCCACATTTAGGCTACGGAAATCACTGCAACATTTTTTGAGAATCGTTATTAAAAATGTATAACCAAAGTTTCGAAAAAAAATTCTAGATAATACTAAAAATAGAGAAATAAAAGAATCGGGAAGAATTATCGTTGCATTTCAACGACGCAAACTTCAACACCATAAATAAATGAGAATGTGTGACTTTATATTTTCTTATGGAGTTGAAGTTTGCGTTGTTGCAATGCAACGGAAAATCTTGATTTTCTATTTCTTCATTTTCATTATTATTTAACATTTTTTTCAGCGTTTAGTTATTAATTTTTAATAAGCATTTTGAAAAATGTTTCACTAACTTTCACTACACGAGAAATTAAAAATATTCTGAGCCAATTTTTCACTGCTTTTTCCCTCCCAGCATCTGAGAATAAAAGAACGTCTTATACGAATGCCTGCAAAAGTGCTGCAAATTAAAAGTTCTGTGATTCCTCCAAGAGTTAGTGGATCGATCCCAATTTTGAACTCTTCTTTCGCATTTTTAGGTGATGGATCCCTCGTAAGAGTCTTGAAAAATATTTAAGTGATATTTGCAGCCAAAATGTGGCAAAAAAAATTGTGCAATGGGAAAATGGAAATTTCAAAACCATAATATTTTGGTGCTTCATCTTATCGGGCTACATCTACCTAGGTGGGTAAAAAATTGCAGTTTCCACAAATATTCTTTTTCAATAGTACCACCTTTTAGCTATATACCTGAAAATTTCATCGAAATATTCCCAAAATTGAATAAACTAGCTTCTAACAGTCGACCGGGCGAGCGATAGCAGCACCACACTTCGCACTTTAAACGCGTTTTTCTCGACACACTGTTTTCAAAGTCGGTGGACATGATATCTCGAGAACCACTAGATGGATTGTTTCCAAATTTACAGAAGATCCGACGAGAAATATTTAAAGATCGTTGACGATCTCACTTTTTGAAAATCGATCTTCATATTTTAATAGTTACATAAAAATGACAACTTTCGTAGATTTTGTAGTCTCGATGTTTAACTCCTCGGCACGTTGTTAAAAAGAATGATTTTAAAAATCAACGATCGTCAATGACTCTTAATTATTGTTAACTCGAATATCCCGTTTGGTTTTTAGATTTCAGATGAACCGTTTAAGCTAGAGAGTGTCCACCGCCAAACGTCGGAAAAAAAAATTCATCATTTGCTAGCGGCCTTGTTTTTGTTGGTTTTCTGTATTTTTTGATGATTGTTTTTTAAGGCTCTCAATACATGTACCTACGTGTTTCGAATTTGGCTGTTTTTTTGGGCCTCTAGGTAGATGTAGCCCCTTAATAATTCGTTGGCCATGGCGAATTTCCATGAGTCAAGTGAACGTTCCCTAAGTGTATCACAGGTATTTTCGGATACTTACGAAGCCATACCCCCTACTTTTGCCGGTCTGTCTGTCGGTGATGACAACGGCTTCCTCGATGTCACCGTAAACGTTGAAGTGTTCCCTCAGGCTCTTGTCAGTGGTGTGATAGGGCAAGCCACCGACGAACAATTTGGTCCAGGTGGTGTCTTTCTGCTGTGGCGTCACGCCTGCAAGAGCACCGAGACTCGAGACGAGCTCGTCCGGCCCTGGAGCACCAACGGTCGCGACCGTACCAACGGCGCTCAGACCCGCGGCACCCGGCATCAACATTCTCAAAATTTTGGCAGTTTCGCGGGACAACCGCGGTCCTCCTTTCGCGAGGGAAATGTGTGTATGTGTGGGTGCCTGTGCGTGTGTACGCCTCCTTACGCGTATCGCCGTTTGTGCGTCTGTGTGCGCGCTTGCGTAGAAAAAAAAAGTGGAAAGACAGCTTCGATCCCCAGAGATCCAACCGAGGAATCTATTTACTCCTGCGTATTCCTCGTCCCTGTCGAGTCACTCGCTCCTCCACCGTCCGCACTCGGCACGATTTATTTATCACAGACGTTTCCGGGACATTTATGGGAGCTTCCGCCTGAAACAAACGCAAAAAAACACTCCGTCAGTTAAGAATTTTTTTCCATTCGTACTATTTTTTTTCGAGCGGCAGTGCGTCGGTGGCTTTTTTGTCGGGGTACGCAACAGCGAAGATGAGGAATGCGCCGGAAGTGGATGAGCGACAGGAGGCTGCGGGAATCATTGGTCGGGCACGAACTTGAAGTTTGAGTTGGAATGCAATGATGTTGAAGTTTGCATCGTTGGAACGCGACCAAACAACGTTGAAGTTTGCATCGTTGGAACGCAACGAAACAACGTTGAAGTTTGCATCGTTGGAACGCAACGAAACAACGTTGAAGTTTGCATCGTTGGAACGCAACGAAACAACGTTGAAGTTTGCATCGTTGGAACGCAACGAAACAACGTTAAAGTTTGCATCGTTGGATCGCAACGAAACAACGTTGAACTTTGCATCGTTGGATCGCAACAAAACAACGTTGAAGTTTGCATCGTTGGAACGCGACAAAACAACGTTGAAGTTTGCATCGTTGGAACGCAACGAAACAATGTTGGAGTTTGCCTCGTTAGAACGAAACGAAACAACGTTCAACTTTGCATCATTGGAACGCAACAAAGCAACGTTGAAGTTTGCATTGTTGGAACGCAATGAAACAACGTTGAAGTTTGCGTTGTTGGAACGCAACGAAACAACGTTGAAGTTTGCATAGTTGGAACGCAACGAAACAACGTTGAAGTTTGTATAGTTGGAACGCAACGAAACAACGTTAAAGTTTGCATTATTGGAACGCAGCGAAACAACGTTGAAGTTTGCATAGTTGGAACGCAACGAAACAACGTTGAAGTTTGCATCGTTCGAACGCAACGAAACAACGTTGAAGTATGCATCGTTGAAATGCAACGACTTTTTTGCATTTTTCATCTCTTGATTTTTGGCACGATCCAAAACCTTGTTTGCAAACAGAGGTCGTATATTTCTGATAAGGATACGTTTGAACGTTTGAGCAAAAGGCACAGCCTAAATCCGCAAAAAAAAGTGAGTAATTGAAGAGAATTAATTTGCGTTGCATTCGAACAATGCAAACTTCAACGTCATACAACGAAAATCAATTCTTTTTAATTGTTCCAATCTCTTTTGGCTGTGAAAGATACTCAAACGCTTTTACGTATTCTTATGGAGATTTACGACTTCAATTTGTAAAAAAGAAGGCTCTGTATGAGCATAAAAGCAAGGGAATGAAAAATTAACAAAAAAAAAATTCACTCCAACGGAGGAAACTTTAACGTCGTGAAATGCAATGAACATTCTTCATTTTGATAGTTCTTCGTTTTCATTATTATCCAAAATCTTTTCCTACATATTAAAAGAAAAAGTTCTTCGTTGCATTGCACCTATACAAACTTCAACGTCACACCCATCCACCGGTGGTGCTTGGACGCGTAAATTCGCCGCGCAGTTTAATCAAATTCTTTTAGTCCAAGAGGACATTGACTTCTCCTCCATTTTTCCACCGATGCGGCCAAAAAGAAGCCTCGAGTTCACAACCCGTGACGGATTCAAAGACAACGCAAAAATTCGCGAATAAAGAACTATTCGAGCGACAGCTGGAAAAAGGAATAAATCGATTCGGTGGGGACGATCGAACGCATGCGGTAGAGTATTTTGAGGCTTGACTTTTCTATCGCTGCAGTTTGCATCGTCGAAATGCAACGATACTTTTTTCATTCGTCATCCCTTAATTTTTACCATTACCCGAAACCTTTTTTTTCAAATTTAGTTCGCAAATTTCTCATGAAAATAGTAGAAACGTTCAAGAAATTTCCGTAGCCTAAATCGGCCAAAAAAATTGACTAATTAAGAAGAATTAATTTTCGTTGGGTTCCAACGATGCAAACCTCACCGCCAAGTTTTTCGTATGCGAAACTCGCTACCTCCTCCTCCCAATTCAACGCCGTTGAAGTTTGCATCATTGGAATGCAATAAAAGTACTTCTTTGTATTTTCATTTCCTCATTCTCGTTATTATGCAAAATCCCTTTTCACACATTAATATTAGAAATTTCTCGACAATTATAAAAAATAATCAAGCTATTTTTGCAGGCGAATTTCGCCGGAGGAAATAAAAAGAAATTCGCAACTATTAATTTTCATTGCGTTCCAACGCTGCGAGCCTCTGCCAATAGATACGAAGTCTGCGGATGAGAATTGTTCGTGGAGCATAGCATTTTGTACGGGCTGCAAGAAGAAGAGGCCCGGGGACCTTTCGTGAAACAGGCCCAAACGAGCCCGGAGGGTCCTATCGAGCTTCCCTCTACTCTCCGTATTTCCCTTCACCTCGTCCGTTCTCCCTCTCTTTTTCTCTCTCTCCCCCTTATTGTGCGATGAATGGCCTTGGCAAGGGTAAGGGGTGTCTGTAGGGCCCAGGCCTTTCTCTCACCAGAATGGTTGCCGGCTAGAAAGAAAGAGAGCAACAGAGGGACAGAGAGAGAGAGAGAGAGAGAGAGAGAGAGAGAGAGAGAGAGAGAGAGAGAGAGAGAGAGAGAGAGAGAGAAAGGGAGAGAGTGAAAAGAGAGCTGACGAGGCGAGAGAGGCCCAACGGACCATCAGGGCCCCGACGGTTCCTCCTGCTGTTCCCTATCCCTAAACAGCAGCTGCTTTTGGCTCCGACTGGGCTGTTCCACCGCTGCAGAACCGGTGCACCGCGTATAATAATCATATTGTCCTGTATATGTAATACCCACACCAGCGGATGTTACACTCTTCCTTCACATATACATCTACACACACACACACACACACACACACACACACGATCACCCGCATACGTGTGTGCGTGCGTTTAAGGCTCGTGCTTCATCCGTGAATAAAAGCGGCACGATCCAGGCTTTACCTTAGCAGCACATCATAACGCCATACACGTACATTATCCCAAACTATATAGATCGATGTGCATACAGTGGCCGTGTATTACTAAGGCTGCCCAGAGCGAGTCCTGCGCGGGAAAGGACCCGAAGACCTCTCAATGCTTTCCTATACATGCACATCAATTCGACACATGGACATGCACACGTGAACGCACGTACGTGTATGCGTCTGTGTATCGGAAGAAATTTGTGCGTGCACAAAAAGTTCCAACGGATTCAGAGACCCCTGTATCTCTTAGAATGGCATGCAAGTAGGATGCGCCGTGGAAAAATAATAATGGGAAGCGTTCGAGCAAAGAACGGAGGCACGACTGAAAAGAAGAGAGGAGCGTGCTCCGGCGAGGCAAAATTTGTCCCCAGGCGTAACGTGCACGAGAGCCGAACGGGACGGTATGATGAAAATAAGGGTGCGTTTTCACGGTGCTTCCTGTCATGGATTTTTTTTTATCGTAGATGAGAATCTAAGATCGTGTGTAGTTCGAAGGATAAGAGGCCAACGAGGGTCGAGGCATGGCGATGCTCTTCTGTGGTGATGACGTTTGCATCGTTGGACGCAACGAACATTCAGATTTTGTATTTACTTATTTTGATTATGATGGCGGATTTATTTGGGGAATTTCTACACTCAGAAAAAAGATTTATTATGTTCTAATAAATTTGCACATTAGAAGAAAATTTATTAGAAATTAATAAATGTTTACTCGTATGGAGACAGTTTTTATGTGATTGCAACTACAGCATTTATTCGGCGTCACTAAACATGTTTTTTTACGTGCCGATGCCAATGATTTTGGCACAAGTGTCAGTGTTGCGTTTCGGAAGTGAGAAACTCGAAAGTGAGGAATGATTTAAGTGTAAGTAAGAATATAAATGGAGAAAAAAACGTTCAAGTGAGAAAATAATGACGGACGAAATGACACAATTCCTCGAAAAAAAACCAGCTGGGGGATTATGAAGAATCCTATTAGATGTTAAGGGGTTACCCCACTTGCGGTTTTGAAAAAATCGATTTTTTTATTGCATTTTTTCGAAGTATAAGTATCCGGGCCCGTACTTCTGTATGGGCCCGGAATAGATGACTCTATGTAAGTTTACAAAAAAAAATATTTTCTTCGTGTAAACTGAAATTGAAACTTTAAACGCGTTTTTCTCAAAATGGCATTTCTGAAGTCGGTGACCAAGATTACTCGAACACTAATGAACCGATCTTCTTGAAATTTTGCAGGCTTATTTAATACATAAAAATGAAGTCTTTAATCGTTCGATTTTTTTTCGAAAAAAATGGCCGTTTTATAGCCAAAAAACGGCCGTTTTTTTTCGTTAAAATCGAACCATTAACTTTGACTGTCCGCCATTTTGTGAAAAATGAATATTTTTTAAAATCCTTCGATTAAAGACTAGTTTATACTTATATTTGACTAAATCCATCCGCATTTTTTTTCAGATGATCCACTTCGCCGCACTGTTGGTCACCGCAAACCGTGTATATAAAAACATTATTTCATTGACGGCCATTTGCCACTAAACAATGTAATATTTTTCAATAAAAAAATTACTGAAAGTTCTTCAAGATGTGTTCTTTAAGATGGTATATTGATCGATTAAAAAAGTTTTGTAGTTTTCTTTTAAAAAATCATGAAAAAGGCCTTTTTTGCGCTACAAGAGGGGGTAACGCCTTAAGGAAAACTCTATTTGTCGGATATAAAACACCTAATTCTTCTAACTTATATATACTATTAGATGTTAAGAAAAATTCTCAGTAAATTTTAAACATAAACTTAAATAAAAAAATGTCTTAGCTGTTTATACAATCGTAGTAGGCCGACATACGAATAAGAAAACTTATTCGCCGGGAGACAAACTTTTTTGTCCTTAATAAATATTTTTTCTGAGTGTATTGCAGATCTCTCGATAAGCATTTGGAGAATGGTTGAGGGACTTTGGTATGACGTTGAAGTTTGCATCTTTGAAATGCAACGAAAATGATTTTTTTTTATTTCCCTAATTTTCTTTGGCAGATTTGAGCTACGAATGCAAACATTTTTTAGGGTACTTATTCAGCGATCTCCAAGAAATTTGTAAAAAATGTTTTTTGATGGCAAGGAAAATAAGAAATTTGAAAGAATTTTCGTTGCGTTCCAACAATGCAAATTTGAAGTCCATATGTTGGTAGCTGAAATCTACTGAAAGAAATTCGAGAAGGTAGAGTAGGTTTATTTTCATTGCACTCCAAAGATGCAAACTTCAATCACATTTGTCATGTTGATTATCAGGTTTGGCCAGAATTAGCAAGGCGGTTCGCCCTTTCTTGCTGATTTATTGACTAGTTTGGATGGTGGGGAAGTTTGAGTCGGTCTGGTAGAATTATTTTTTTTTTATTGCGTTTCTTTATTTTTACTGTCACGCAATTATGCTTCTTTGCGGATTCGGATTGGGGGAAGAATTTTACCGGAAGGAATTTGGGAATGTGGAACAAAAAAAATAATGTTGAAGTTTGCATCGTTGGAATGCAAAGGAATTTTTTTTCTCCATTTTCTACCGTGGTTCATCATCATTATCGATAAATTTAGGTTGGACGTCTTAAATAAGGATCTTAAGGCGTGACATCGGAGTAGAAAAAAATTGACCGTATTTTGATTGCCTGATATAATGTATAAACATCACAAGAACGATATACACAAGGAATTATACGCGAAACTTTCTATTTTTTATTTTTAGACGTCTATTTTTGAAACGCACGGAACAACCTAGACGGTGAAAGTAGCAATTTGGAGTCGTTTAGTCCAGTCGTTGTACAATAAATATACAACGACCTAACAACTGCAAACCTGCTGTCGAAATGACGTTGAACTTTGCACCGTTGGAATGCAACGATATTTTTTTCTTTACATTTTTTTATTTCTTCATTTTTAGCATTATCCAGAGTTTTTTTTGCAAATTGGGGTATATTTCTAATAAAAATAAGTAAAATCGTTTGAGCAATATTTACAGCCTAAATCGGCAAAAAAAATTCAAAAATAAAAAAAAAATCCCTGCATTCCAACGATGCAAACTTTAGCGTCATCTGTCAGACGCATTGAAGTTTGCATCGTTGGAATGCAACCAGAGTACTGTTCTATTTTTTCATCTCTTCATTTTTATCGTGTTCCATAATTGTTTTTTCATATACTGAGATCCCGGATCTGTGATGACGATGAGAAAAACCATTTCGATGACGGTCTTACCTTAAATCGGCGTAAAAAATACGAGCAATAAAAAAAATTACCGCCCGTTGCATTTCAACGATGCATAGTTTCATCCTAGCTTCTTAGCTAGATCCTCTCAAGAAGTACACAGGTTTTTTACGATTCATCAACAATTCTCGTTTTTATAAAAAAAAAATTAAGGCCGATTTGTTAGCCAGAAAAAGGAAAATTCATTCAAAATAAGGCTATTTTGCAAAAAAGAAACATATTTTCTAATAATCGTGTATAATTCTCTAACAGACCTAATATAAGTAACGATTTTTTTTAAGTTCCAGTTGCTGTACTATAAACGTTCTGCTCTCTCCCGCGGACCGCCTAAAAAAAGACGCTCGTAGTATAGCTTCTACTGAGCCACCGTTTTGTATTTTTTTGAAAATTATTTTCAATTCTTCATTTTCATTATTACAAAAAAAAAATATTTTTCATATTTAGGTTGTAGATCACTAAAGATTAAAAAAAATGTTTGCGTGATTTCCGTTGCCAGCTAACCATGCAAACGTCAACGTCATATGTTTTCCTACCTTTTGGCATACGTCAACTCATTTAGCATACGCCCTCCAAGCCTCATTGCGAATGGGGTTGAAGCTTGCATCGGAATGCAACGAAAATTCTTTTTCATTTCTCATTTCTATTATTATCCAAAATAATCTTCTGCAGATTTAGGTTGTAGATCGCAAAATAAATATCCTAAAGAATGTTATCCTGATTTTCATAGCTGAGATCTACCGAAAGAAATTCGGCAGGTTAAAGGGCTATACCAATGTGACAAGTTCAAAAAATCTTGTTTTCGCATTTTTCGACAGTTTATACTTTCAAGAATATCATTATCATTCATATCGTTTATATCAATATCATTTTATCTCGCAAAAATCGATAGTTGAATCTTTAAACGCGTTTTTCTCGAAATGAGATTTTTCAAATTTGCTGACATTGTAACTCAAAGAGCAATTATCCGATTGACTTGAAATTTGAACTGAGTACTCTTGAATATATTTACTCTGCAACGACGTAGGATATTTTTGATTGGATGAAAATTGACGATTGGGCATTGAAAAAAACGACCATTTTATAGGCAAGAAAACAGACTTTTTTTCATAACTACGCCATTTTGTTAGATTTTGATATTTTTCGAAAATCCTACGTCATTGTACAGGAAATACCTTCCAGTTCAACGACATTTTTTCCTTTTTCGGTTTCAGCTACTCAATCGGCCGGACTCACGTCAGCAGTGGAGGAACTTTTTTTTTGCGCCTCCGAAGGCAGCGCATAAGTCGCTTGGATCTCAATATTTGTCTATGAAAAAATTACGTAATATAGGTCAAATATAGCCAAATATATTCTTAATTTTCCGAAACATTTAATTGAGTACTTTTCTCCCAAAAAATTCCCGAAAATCACCAATTCAACGTCATCATCACGATTGCTTTTTTTAGTACCGTCAAAAAAAAAAAACTCCCAAAAATGTCTCATTTTCCAATGAGTCAGATGTAACGTCTCAAAAACTTTGCCGTAACTTTATTCTGCAAAAAAAGAATCGGCGATTGGAGAAAAATTATTTTCGTTGCGTTCCAACGATGCAAACGGCAATATAATAAATAATAGTGAATACGAAGGGAGGAAAGTTCAACTAGCGTTGTCCTGGCCGGTGGTAGATCGCAACCCCGAATTCGAGCGGTGAAGGGTGGAAAACTCAGCAGGAAGTAGCCTCCATGTGGGCACGAGTTCACCGTCCGGAAAATTCCGCCGGCCCTCCTGTCGATACAGACGCAGACGCCACGTGAGAGGGTTCGCGGGAGGGTGAACAACACAGGGCTGCCGGCTGCCCCGGATAATCGTTGACCGTTCGCGGCACAAAAATATGTATATTCACGATGCACGTGGGGCTTTACAAATAATGCTTCATTAAATTTAAATGTAGGCATTATTGCCATTGCCGTTACAATAACGCGATCGTTCACGTAACGAGCCGGAGTCCTGTCACAATTTTATCGTAACGATTACCGCGAAATGAAACGAACAATCGGTAAGTTCATTCAGCTGTACTACGTTTACGGCGTAGAGTTTATGATCTCGCCTCTTTGAGGAACAAATGATCGATTGTGAAAGGAATATGAAAGAGAAAGAGAGAGCGAGAGAGGGGGGGGGGGAATTGTTTATGTTGACGCAAATCAGGTGCGAGAGACGCGAAGTATTTCGTGAATCTTCGAACGAAATCGGCGCAAGACTCTACCGATCACATACAGCTCGTACATCCACGCGTAAATTTGTGGATTTTTGCAATTTTTTATATTGCAAAGCGCTTCGAAAATTTCCACGACTCTTACATTTCTATATTTTCAGTATATATATGAGAATTATGAGAATGAATTTTAAGAATTTAAGAAATTGATAATTTATTTATATCAATTGATATATATGTATATATATAATAAATAAATAATCAATTTATTTATTATATATACACATACACACAGGATGTTAGGAAGGTCGATGCAAAGCCTAGTCTAGTCTAGTCTATTCTATTCCATATATGTGTATGTACATATATATATATATATATATGTGTGTGTGTGTGTGTGTGTGTGTGTGTGTGTGTGTGTGTGTTAATTAAGTAATTATTAATTTCTTAAATTCTTCAAATTGATTCTCATAATTCTTATTAAAAATTTATTCGTATAATATTTTTACTACGCACATTTTTAAAAATTTATTATCCATTTTTTCCTTTCATTTTATTTATTTTTATGATTATATGTTTTCAATATATTGTTCATTTATTATTCATTCACTTATTTTTCTAAACTTGAATTACTTCACAAATACATACTTTTACGAAACGAGAATATCTTTACCGCCTACGACATAATTGTTCACTTCCAACCCCCCAATAAGGGTGGAGTATAGCCCACCAATTTTTTTCATATGTTTCGTATGGCCTACACCGGTATACTGGACTCTAAATATTCACAAAAGCGACTCATTATTTAACATAAATGAAAAAATAAAAATTTCGTTGCAATCCAACGATGCAAACTTCAGACCCATCACTTCGCTGACCTTCGTTCCATATTACCCCACCTCTATGACGTTGAGCTTGCATCGTTGGAATGCAACGAAAATGATTTTTTTTTATTCCCCAAATTTCCATTTTCAGATTAAAGCTACGAAAATCACGCAAACGTTTTCTAGGATCCTTATTCAGCGATCTACAACAAATTTGCAAAGTATGATTTTGGATAATGAAAATGAAGAGTAGAAAAGAATTTTCGTTTGATATCAACGATGCAAACTTCAAGCCCATCTCACTTCTTTGATTCGTCGTTGCACTCCTTGATTTTTGCCAATCGCGTTATTTCGTTCGAGTGTCATCGGAGAGTTGGCAGTAAGGGGACAGTAAGGATTGATGGAATTTGGGGAAGAAAAAATTAACGATTGAGGCCCGAGACGTCCTCGCACATTTGGAGGCTCGGCGTTGCGAGGAATCGCGAAATCCCCTCGGCCGAGTGGCAAACCCCCTCCCGCGTGGTTTATTAATAAACATGGCAGAGGAAAAGCACGTGCCCGCAAGCCCAACGAGACGGAACTCGAAGCTGAAATCCTAAGCGGAGCGATACAGCGTCTCTTTGTCGTGGAACTTGAAATTTTTTTTCACCCGTTTTTCATCATGACCGTCGCACGTTTCCCGTTTATTTTTGTAACGAGGAAATCGTGTATCGACGCTGCGACGAGGAAAAGAACATCAACGGAAAGAAAAGCGACGAGAAAGGGGCGAATTTTTTTTTTCGTATTGTGTAGACTTTTTTGACAGACCTAGACTATGCAAATCGCTGAAACGTTTCTGAGGAAAGTCAATGACGTTGAAATTGGAATGCAACGAAAATTAATTCTTTTTAATAACTTCATTTTTTTGGTCGACTCAGGCTGCGTAAATTGTTCATATGTTTCTACGTATTGTTATTAGAAATTCACGACACCAGTTTGACAAAAAGAGGCTTTGGATAATGATAAAAAATAAAGAAATAAAAGATGAAGAGAAAAAAATATCGTTGCATTGCAACAATTTAAATTTCAACGTCATGAAAGTCATTAGAGATAACCTAAAGAGAAGAAAAAGATTTTGGAAAATAATAAACATAAATTAAAAAAAAATAATAGCAAAGCATTGTTCAACGCCATAAAAATGGACACCCTTTGCGATTAGAATTCGGATGGTATTGAAATGTGCATCGTTTGAATGCAAGAAAAATGTATTTTGTCGTACTTCCTTATTTTTTTTAGCAAATTTAGACCACGTAAGACGACGAAACATTTTTGACAATCCTTAATAAAAATGTGCAATCAAAAACTGCAAAAAATATTTTATATTATAATAGAAATAAAGAAATGAAAAAATCGAGATGAAATTTTGTTGCATCCCAACGACGCAAACTTCAACGTCATGAAACTCATCAGAGATAACCTAAGTACGAATAAAAAGATTTCGGAAAATAAGAAAAATGAAAAAAAAAAATAGCAAATCATTCTTCAACGCGATAAAAATTGACACCCTTTCCGAATCGAATTCGGATGGTATTGAAATGTGCATCATTGGAATGCAAGAAAAATGTATTTTTGTCGTATTCCCTTATTTTTTTAGGCCGTTTAGGCTACGCAAAGCACAGAAACATTTTCGAAAATCCTTATTAAAAATTTGCAATCAAAAACTGTAAAAAATATTTCATATTATGATAAAAATAAATACATTTTAAAAATCAAGAGGAAATTTCGTTGCATTCCGACGCAAACTTCAACCTCATGAAACTCATTAGAAATGACCTAAAAAGAAGAAAAAGATTTAGGAAAATAAGAAAAATAAATTGAAAAAAATAATAATAGCAAAGCATTCTTCAACGCGATAAAAGTTGACACCCTTTGCGAATAGAATTCATATGGCATTGATGCGCATCATTGGAATGCAACAAGAATGTATTTTTTCATATTCCCTTATTTTTTCAGCACATTTAGACCACGCGACACATCAAAACTTGAGGATCCTTATTAAAAATTTCGAATTAAAAAACTGCAAAAAAATATTTTATATAATAATAAAAATAAATAAATGAAAAAGTCAAGAGGAAATTTTGTAGCATTCCAACGACGCAAACTTCAACGTCATGAAACTAATTGGAGATAACCTAGAAACGAAAAAAAAGATATTGGAAAATAAGAAAAGTACAATAAAAAATAATAATAGCACAGCATTCTTTAACACAACAAAAATTGACACCCTTTCAAATAGAATTCGAATGGAATTGACGCGCACCATTGGAACACAACAAAAACGTATTTTTTTTTTTTCGTATTCCATTATTTTTATACCACATTCAGACCACGCAAGACACCGAAACATTTTTGACAATCCTTATTAAAAATTTCCAATAAAAAAACTGCAAAAAATATTTCATATTAAAATAAAAATAATGAAATGAAAAAATCGAGGAAAAATTTCGTAGCGCATTCCAACGACGCAAACTCTACCGCCACGAATTCGGCCAATTTATTCGAGAATACAGTACACGACTTTTCGTAACGAAAATTGAGGTATCTTCGTTCGAAAGCTTCGTCCGATGTTTCGTTGCCAGAACGCTGAGAGTAGGGGATGAAAGTGAACAAAAGGTTCTTGAGGGATCGCCCCGAGGGTTTCGGCCAGGTGTTGGGCCTTGTAAGGGTGCAACCCTCTCGCGATATACGTGAATGGTTATACCCCCCTTGAGCCCCTCATCCCTCCCACGAGGAGCGAAAAGTTTTACGACGCGCGCGGCTCTACGGCCACTGCGCACCCCTGTCCCCGCAGGTATGACTGCTGGCGGACTACGCACTCTCGAGCACCCAGTGGCCAGGAAGTTGACCGCGAATCTTTTAGCCTGACTCGCAATTTCTAGGCAAGCGAACATTTTTTTTTACAACCCGACCTGTGCACATCGACATTGTCGTGAAGCGTCGAATTCTCCGATCACGATACAATGTTGCATTATCCATGGCAAATGTATCGCGAAACTTCGAAATTCCCACAGACGATCCCTCGTGCATTTCGAACCAACATTCGCATCATTGTCAATCCTTACTTTTCCTACATTCATGATCGTTACGCATTATTGACTCAGAAATTCTCTGACTTTTCACGATACAGAAGTTTGCATCGTTGGAACGCAACGAAAGTTTCGTGGCCCAATTTTTTTCGCACGTTTAGCCCTCCAAAGTCCTTCAAACGTTTTTTTAAGGATCCTCATTGGAGATATTCATGATGTTGGAGTTTGCATCGTTGGAATGCAACGAAATATTTTTTTCACCAAATTTGCAAAATTTTCTTTGATAGATTTGACCTATAAAAATCCTGCGACCATTTTCACGCTCCGTATTTAACGATCTACAATCCAAATCTACAAAATCTGATTTTCCATACTAATAAAAATACGAAAGAAAAACAAATCGTTGCATCTCAACGATGCAAACTTCAAGCCCATAGATATATTCACTCTGAATATGCAAGAAAAGATTTTGGACGATAGTGAAAATTAGGGAAAAATAACATTAAAAAAAACGAATTTTCGTCGCATTCCAACGATGCAAAGATCCACGTGACTTTTCTAGGTTTTCCACCCAGGGTTTGCGAATTTTCCTGGGAGATTGGGGTCGAATAAAAAACATCATTTATTAAGATTAAATATATTAAAATTTTTAATGTGAACGTAAAATTTTAAATATCTTAACTTGAAAAAATGATTTCAACACTGTAAAGTAGAAAAATGATTTAAGCAAATACAGAACCTGTTATTTATTACAAACAGAATTTATTGTGTCGGTGCCAATAAGTAAAAAATAAATATAAACACTTATCTACAATAATAATTGATGACGTTGAAGTTTGCATCGTTGGAATGCAACGTAAATTATTTTTATTGTATCGCAATTTGATTTTGGAGGATTTGAGATACGGAAATCACGCAATGATTTGTTATAAATCTTATTTAGCGATCTACAAAATCGAAATTGGCAAAATTTTGTTTTGAATAATAATGAAAATGAGAAATTTAATAGAATTTTCGTTTTTCTCCAACGATGCAAACTTCAAGTCCATAATAACTGTGTATCAAAAAATCGAATGCAAATGTGTAGAGCTTCAGGGTAAATTAGTTTTGTTTTTAAAATTTACCATGTTTGGCACTGACATGACTTTTTTGTATATAATGAAGAATAATATAATTATTGAGAGTATATAAAAATAATTATTTTTAAATTCCAGAGAAGTTTCAAAATTCCCCGAGTTTTCCCTGTTTTCCCTATGCATAACAGCCATGTACATGGATTTTGTCCACGTGGGACGAAAAAATATGGCGTTGAAGTTGGCAACGTTGGAATGCACAAAAAGTTCTTTTTTTCTTTTCTTTGTTTTCATTAAAATCGATTTTTTATTATCCATTAAGATCGTGGAATTCTAATGAGGATACAAAAAATTGTTTCGCTTAATTCTCGTGGTCTAAATCGGCAAAAAATCGAACAATGAAAGAAAAATCAACTTTCATTGCGGTCCAACGATCAACCTTCAACAGCATGGAAAAATCTTCCGCTTTTTCGTTTCGAACGCAAACAATTTCATGGTGTTGAAATTTGCATCGTTGGAACGCAACAAAAGTTTCGTTTTACATTTTATTTCCCATATTTTTGTTATTATAGGCGATCTTTTTCTATATATTTATAATTTAGATAGCTAAATAAATATCTTGAAAAATCGTTGAAGGATTTTTGTAGGCGGAAAGTGCCAAAATAAATTTAATTCGTTGCAGTCCAACGATGCAAACTTCAGCATCGTAACAATTTCTCCGAGCACGTGGATCGATGTTGTCGAAGTTTGCGTCGTTGGAATGCAGGGAATTTTTTTTCGTTTTCCTTTTTTTTCCATTTTTATTGTTATCTAATATTATTCTCGATAAATTTATGTTGTAGGTCCCTAATGAGGATCGTAAAAAAAGTTGGCCGTAGCTTTGTCCTGCCAGAGAAAATTGTTAATTGGAAAAAAATGATCGTCGTTGGGTTCCATCGATGCAAACTTCAATATCCTGTGGATCGTCGTATACTGTTTAATTCGCCAATTGAAAAATAACGACTTTGAAGTTTCCATCGTCGGCATACAACCAATTTTTATGTAATTTCTTCATTTTCATTATTATTAGCAATCTTTATTTTGCAACTTGAGGTTGTAAATCTGCAGTAAAAATTCTCAAAAAAGCGTTCGAATGATTTTCATAGCCTTTGTCAATCCTCACTTTTCCCCCATGCATTTTTTCCACGTGAAACGGAATAATCTCCTTCCGGTTCTTCGTTTCCAACGCAAACAATTTCTCCCGAACACGTGGACGTCGTATGCTTTTCCACCCACCCATTGAAAAACAATGACGTCGAATTAAGATTTGTAATGACTCAAATTAAGATTCTGTTACTTCTTCCCTTTTATTATTATTCGAAACCTTTTTTTCAACCCGAGGTTGCAAATCTCTAATGAAAATACGTAAAACCGTTCGAATGATTTCCATAGTCCAAATTGGCAAAAAATTCATGTTATCAATGAGGGAAAATAAACTTTCCTTGCGTTCCAACGATGCAAACTTCAAGATCACGAAAAATCATTGAAACAAGCCCAATCAAACTGGGAAAATATTTTTAAATCTTGGGAGTGCGTCGCCCATTTACTTTAACGGGCAAAATTTTGCGCGTTTACTTTTACGAACAAATACTTTTGCCAACAAGTGAATTGAGTTAGCCAACAGAGCGACTTTTCACCCTCGAAAATAAGACTTGGCAGTAATGTCGGTTTGTACGAATTAGAGACGCGTTATATTTAGCCAGCAGTGAGAACCGTATAGACATGTGTGAACATACATACATAAATACATACATACATACATACATACATATATATATATATATATATAAATGCAAAGTTTAAACTGCCCGTCTTGAGACGCTCTGCGAGACTATACGATATAAAGAGAAAGAGGAGAAAATGCAATGGTGTATGCGAAAGAGAAAAAGGGAGGCGAGAGAGAAAAGTCTCTCGGACTCACGGTAATTCCCACTCGCGCGTAAATCACCAGTGCCCCAGGGAAATACGTAGAAGCGGGGGAAAAGAACCTTCTACACACACACACATATATATATATATATACGCACACACACACACACTGAAGACCTAGAGTGCTACCCGCTGTAAAAAAATGTCGCGGCCCCGTAGATTTTGGCACAACTGCGTAATTATTGTCCTGTAGCTTGCAGGAAAAGTAATAATAAACAAATTAAACATAATAACACTCACCGTGTCCGTATGGAACTTTATAGGCGATGAGTAACGAGGTAGTTGCTTATTTAACAAAGCGCAATAATATAATTATCAGTATAATTATATATATACATATATATATGTATATATATATTACGTGTGTGCATACAATTCGCACGTAGATTCCAGGTCACACTTTTTTTTATCTCTTGTTCCAGCGGCTGTTTAAATCCACACAGGAGAAATTAGCTCTCGATTTCGAGATCAGTCGAGCACCCACGCTTGCACAGATTCGAATTATACTTAACACAAATATACACACATATATGGATATATATATATATGTATATATGTGTGATCGCAATAACGCGGAACCGTCGTGACTTTCGCAAATTTCCAACGGTTCCAATCACGAAAAAATAGCGAACGAAAGAATATTAAATAAAAAAAAAAACAAAAAACACGTAACAGGATTGCTTCAGAAATGGAGATCCTCGCGACAATGAAACTAACGATACGAGGCTTCGCGTGTGAATGTTTGATCTTCCTCAACGATCATTAAAGAAATAAATTATACGCGCTTTGTTTTTTTTTACGTTTTTTTGTTTAATTTTTATTGCCGAGGATACACCGAATTTTCGAGTTCGCGCACACACCCGACGCTTACGAAGGTCCACGTGCGAATGCCGATCAAGGTTTGAGGCAACCGCGATGTTCGCTGGTTCGCCGGAACCTCCTGGGCCGACGAATCTCATTGGATGTAACCGAGACCCTCTGCCCCCCTGGCGGCTTCGACCCCTCGCATTCCCACCTTCCCGTCCTCGTCTGTTTCGTTTCTTCGTGGTCTGTACGCACAGACGGCGTGTGCTGGCCTGATCCTACGCAAACGCGGCTCTTCAGTGCCGTACTCGTTTCAATTTTCCTTCGGGTATCTCCGCCGCTTTTCTCCCAACTGCGAAAACGCAAAAGACTCGATCTCGTTTCGATTGCAATGAGCATTGAATTTTTTCGGGTCCCAGGCACTTTTTTGCGAATTTACAGATCCGATTTTATCGGCGAAAGCATTAAGGGGGAGATTTAGGCGCGGGAGAATTTGCTGATTTGAAATGATTTTTTTTTTACGGAAAGATTTCTTTAAGGGGGTATACAGTGTGAACGCTGAAAATTTTGGTGATTTTTGGGAATTTTTTGGAAGAAAAGTACTCAATTAAATGTTTCGGAAAATTAAGAATATATTTGGCTATATTCGACCTATGTTACACAATTTTTTCATAGAAAAATATTGAGATCCAAGCGACATGCGCTGCCTTCGTAGGCGCCAAAAAAAGTTCCTCCACTGCTGACATGATTCCGGCGGATTGAGTAGCTGAAACCAAAAAAAGAAAAAATTTCGTTAAACTGGAAGGTATTTCCTGTACAATGACGTAGGATTTTCGAAAAATATCAAAATCTAACAAAATGGCGTAGTTATGAAAAAAAGTCTGTTTTCTTGCCAACAAAATGGTCGAAAAACGCGTTTGAAGATTTAACTATCGATTTTTGCAAGATCAAATTATTAGAGATACAGCCTTGAAACTTTTACAGGATATTCCTGAAAGTATAAATTGTCGAAAAAGGGACAAGGAAATCGATTTTTGGAGTGTCACACCGGTATGGCCCCTTAAGGGGGAAGAATTTTAGGCGGGGAAGAATTGGCTGATTTTCATGATTTTCTTTTTAAGGAAAGATTTCTTCAACATTTTTGAGACTTTGGGTATGTTTTGTTACTACTTTTGAATGTTAGGTGGTATTTTTTTTATCATAAAAAATGGTGGAGTTATGGTACGTTCTTTTAAACGGATTGCGGCGGATGTTGTCAGACGGCGTGACACGTAGAGTAGGCGGGATTAATTTGAAGAAAAAATCAATGGAGATTTTTCTTTAATTGACACTCGTACGCAGAATATGAACCAAGAAAAAGTGAGAAATGTTGAAAATCGATGCAATGGTACGCTTTCAAAGAAAAAGATTGAATTTTCCGAAAAATGGGCTACACTTTGCAGCAAAAAATATCCTTTTTTGTCCAAAAACATTTAGGATCATGTTTTAGAAAATAAGGCTTGAATGATTTGTACCAAAATTCATCAGAATCGGTCGATTAGTTTTTTAGCTACATGTCACGGCAGTTTTGAAAATGCAGTTTAGAAGACCGTGCCATACCTCCGCTACTTTTGAAGATTAAGGGGTTACCCCCACTTGCGATTTTGAAAAAATCGATTTTTTTTATTGCATTTTTTGAAGTGCAATTTGAAGTACAGTTTTTTTATGCCCGGAATAGATGACTCTATGTAAGTTTACAAAAAAAAATATTTTCTTCGTGTAAACTGAAATTGAAACTTTAAACGCGTTTTTCTCAAAATGGCATTTCTGAAGTCGGTGACCAAGATTACTCGAACACTAATGAACCGATCTTCTTGAAATTTTGCAGGCTTATTTAATACATAAAAATGTAGTCTTTAATCGTTCGATTTTTTTCGAAAAGAAAATGGCCGTTTTATAGCCAAAAAACGGCCGTTTTTTTCGTTAAAATCGAACCATTAACTTTGACTGTCCGCCATTTTGTGAAAAATGAATATTTTTTAAAATCCTTCGATTAAAGACTAGTTTATACTTATATTTGACTAAATCCATCCGCATTTTTTTTTCAGATGATCCACTTCGCCGCAATGTTGGTCACCGCAAACCGTGTATATAAAAACATTATTTCATTGACGGCCATTTGCCACTAAAAAATGTAATATTCTTCAATAAAAAGATTATTGAAAGTTCTTCAAGATGTGTTCTTTAAGATGGTATACTGATCGATTAAAAAAGTTTTGTAGTTTTCTTTAAAAAAATTCATGAAAAAGGCCTTTTTTTACGCTACAAGTGGGGGTAACGCCTTAAGAGGGGAAATCCCTTTAGACGCTCGAAAATGAGTCATGGTTCACCATTTTTTAAAGGTGATAAAATAATCGCATCATTTCAAAATGTTGACATTATCTTAGGACAACTTTCAAGTGATATTATTTATTTTACTTTTTTAAACAAAACAAAATGGCGGCGTCATAAGGTATTCCTATAGGCGTCTTTTGAAAAACTGCTCATATCATAGCTTAAAAAGTTATTGACCTATCTGGCTGAAATGTTGAAAGGTTTCTCACTATAACATTATTGGAAAGATGTACAAATGAAAATACAATAAAGTATAAAATGCAAAATTAAGTAGACTTTTGTAATCAAATTTTCATATTTTTCACCATTTTCTCGACAATTTTTACCCCGAAAAAGTAATTCATTTAAGGGGCTATACACAGTCAGGAGGCCCAAAAAGATCGACTTTTCACGAATTTGTCTTGAGAAGAAAATTAATTGAGAAGCATCGATTAATGAGTTTGAAAATAAATGGATTACTTTTTATTTTCTTTCTTGCATTGTAACTGTAAATTATTTCATGCGCTACTGGATTCCTTTCTCGACGAATAAAAAATATCTCCAATGGCCGAAGACGTGGGCAAATTGTTCAAACAATTGATAAGTCCCTGGGATTTTCGATGCAATTACATTTGCGTCGATAAATCAGACGGAAACGCGAGATTATTCAAACGTTTGAATATTGCACTGCACATAATTTTCTTTTCAACACTCAAGATCGCTTCTAGTCGCATCAGCATGATGGCAGTTAATGTTTAAAATCTTCAATGAGACTTTTGAAGGCTGCTCGGCGAAAGAAATTTGTGAGGCGCCCGCGCGAGTTCTTCGAGTGCAGAATAGAGAAAAAGAGTGATAGACAGAGGCATGGCGGTGTTCAAAGGGGGGGGGGGGATAAAAAACAGCTCGGCGTGCGGGGACCAACGAGAAGTCCAACAAGTCGAGGTGGTGGTCTTTTACGGTGTATCAGCTGTTCGAATTATCGTTGGACTCGCTTTGGCAGCTGTTACATCTCGTTCTTACTCTCCGCAACACGAACCTGGAACTTCGCCCAACGAAGCCCCGTTTCTTCTTTTCTCTCTCTCTCTCTCTCTCTCTCTCTCTCTCTCCTCCCCGCGCTCTCTCACTCTCTCTCATTGACTCCACGCTCATTTCGCATCGTGACAAAAATCAAATGCGTCACAGATCAACAGCTATCTCACATATACAGGCACGTGCCATAAAATTTGCGATTTGTCTCTTTCTCTTCCCACTACGAATTCCCTTGAGTATCAAATTCTTCAGCAAAGTACATTTTCATTTTTCCCTACTGAATTTCGTTCCACGGATTTTGGTGTTCTCGTGTCGTGTTTCGTGTTTCATTGGGGAATTGGTTTGAAAAAGAAGACGAAGGAGAGACACTAAAGTGAAGAAACATTGTTGGGGTGCAAACAGTCAGGAGCGAGAATGTGTATGAATACTTATACGAGAAAGCTGCACAGTGGCACAGGATATCATCATCTGAGTTCGAAAGAGCTCACGGAGGATCAAGAAAGACTGAGAGGGAGAGGAAGAGAGCGGGAGGAGAGAGAGAGAGAGAGAGAGAGAGAGAGAGAGAGAGAGAGAGAGAGAGAGAGAGAGAGAGAGAGAGAGAAGAGGTACATGCATACATACGTGGAGTGGAAATGAGAGGGTGAAAGAGAGAAAGAGAGAGCGAAAGTGAGAGAGAGAGATGGGCTAAAGCGAAGAGACCCCATAGGTTCGTGGCACGCGCTGCCAGCTGTTCCACAGCTGTCTCTTCTGTCGTTTCCCCCCATAAAGCGGGAAAGAGAGGCAAAAAGAAAACGGACCCCGAGAGAAAGAGAGAAAGAGCGAGAGAGAGAAAGACGAAAAAGATCGGCAGCGACCAGCACAACTGAAAACCCAAGTGCGTTTCGTGAGCTCCGGTCCTCTCTCTCTCTCTCTCTCTCTCTCTCTCTGGCTTTCTTTCTCTCTCGCAGTGCCACAGTCGAACGTGTGCATATGCACGTGTACACGGAAAGCCCACCGAGGGACACAAGACTTCAGGGATTATACCAACGGCGAAATAATACATCGAATCGAGACGTCGAAACATTTTTCAAAATTGCTGGTTTCAACGTTTCTATGGGTATTTAATTTTCCGTCTATTTGAATCTTCGAACGGCAATTCTGCGGAAAAATGTGTTCCTTCTTAATGATAATGACTTCCCCGGCACACACGTTCCGGAAGTGCCTTCTTTCGTCTCCTTGCCAGCCGTCTTCGTCATATCATGAGACTGGAGTGGCCGTACTTTCATTTTTGGAGGCTGACATTTAGCTGGTAGCATTCTAGAGGATGCTGAGACGATTCCTACTATTTTCGGAAATTTTGTCGGTTTGACTCTATTTTTTTTCTTCCACAGCCTGTGCAGAAATTTGTCGGGGAGTCTCCAGATCCTACCACATCCGTGTAGGGATTTGATAGGGACGCCGCGAGAGTGCACTTTGTAATCCAGGTGGATTCCGCGCTATTTCCCGATAGACGTCGCTTGAGGATTTTTTATGCACGTTTATGTACCTTTTAAGGGGATTTACCTTTTAAGGGGACCAGTGTGACACTTTAAAAAAATCGATTTGTTTTTTTGCCCTTTTCGACAGTTTATACTTTCAAGAATATCATTATGATTTATATCGTTTATATCAATATCATTTTATCTTGCAAAAATCGATAGTTAAATCTTTATACGCGTTTTTCTCGAAATGAGATTTTTCAAATTTGCTGACATTGTAACTCAAAGAGCAATTATCCGACTGATTTGAAATTTGAACTGAGTACTCTTGAATATATTTACTCTACAATGACGTATGATATTTTTGATTGGATGAAAATGGACAATTTGGCATTGATAAAAACGACCATTTGATAGGCAAGAAAACAGACCTTTTTTCATAACTACGCCATTTTGTTAGATTTTGATATTTTTTCGAAAATCCTACGTCATTGTACAGGAAAAACCTTCCAGTGTAACGACATTTTTTCCTTTTTCGGCTTCAGCTACTCAATCGGCCGGAATCATGTCAGCACCCAGGTAGGAAATTAAAAGGCTGACGATGGAAACAAGCTTGTGCGAGCCTTGTTTCACCGAGCAGGTTTCATTGCATCGTTTGGAGCAGCCTGGAACCAAGACTGGCTGCTTAGCCTAAACTCAGGGTTATTTCAAGCTTTATTCAGCCGGTGAATTTTGAGGCTGAAAAATCAAGGCTGGATGCAGGCTTGTTTCAGGTTGTGATAAAATAAAATAAGTTTAAAATAATATTTTTACTGTACTTTTATGAAAAAAAAATTTAGCAATAAATTTATCGGGTGCGAAGGCACGAAAAACGAAAGCGAAGGAGGCAGCTCAGAACATTTAAACATATGCTCTTATCGATATTTATGAGGTACACAAAGAAGTGTATACGAAAATAAAAGTACGCAATAAAATAAAATTTTGTTTTTTAAAATATTTTTTATATGTATTTTGTAACAAATAATATAACAAATAATAAATATATATATAACAAATCAAATGAATTCTTTACAAATTTATTAAATTTACCCCAATGTAGAATATAGGAAACCAAAAACAGGCCTCATATAGCCTCGGGAAGAGTTTGGGAAAAGCCTGGTCATAAATGTTCGTGAAGGCTTCATTAAGGCTCGGTTTGGGCCTTGTTGTTTCGTCGTTTCAGACTTAGTACAGGCTTTTCTACCAGCCTTTGGTCAAGCCTGTGTGCAAGAGCCTGAAACCGCGTTATCATTCAGAGGTTCAGCTAGGCCTGAAATCAGGCTGGTGCTCAGCCTGAATTAAAAAATGTGAGCCTTGTTTCAGAGCTTGGCGAGCCCTTTTTTCATCGTCAATTCCTACCTGGGCAGTGGAGGAACTTTTTTTTGGCGCCCCCGAAGGCAGCGCATAAGTCGCTTGGATCTCAATATTTTTCTATGAATAAATTATGTCATATAGGTCAAGTATAGCCAAATATATTCTTAATTGTCCAAAACATTTAATTGAGTACTTTTCTTCCAAAGAATTCCCGAAAATCACCCAAGCTTTCGGCGTTCACACTGGTATAGCCCCTTAAGTACTTGCACCTGTGGTCCAAAGAAGTGGTCTTTTTGTAGTTATACTGTTTTGATTTTCAATTTTACTGAATTTACTGTTGTTTGTGATTGTTTTAAAAAAGTGTTTTTACGTTTTAAAACCAAGGACTTGGACCTAGGAAGGGACTTTTCTTCTCGATTAGAATCCAATGTATGAGCGTGACGTTTTAGTATACGAATCCAATGCGATGATCTATTGGATCCCTACGAGGATTTCTGCACTGGTGATGTTATTACACGTATGAATTCAAAAATATACGAAACAGGATTTTTAAGAATGTGGAAAACGTATTTTTGATAATAACCTTATATAACCCTAAATACGATGTAACCCCAAAATCCGTATCGGGCACACACATGAACCAAATTTCCAAAATACTTCCGAGCGAAGCCGCGAGCAAGGGCTAGTACACACATATATGTGTGTATATATATATATATGCATACCCGCATAATTTTTGTCGGATGTAGGGATCCGTTTGTAGGTTCTCGGATATCAAGTGAGGAAGTGTCGAAAACCGAAGGGCGCGCGGAAGGGATCGAGGTAAAAACGCACCGGAACTGCGATACGAGACTTTCACGCGAAAGAGTCCCGCACGGCGTACGGAACGCGACACTTGTGTCTCGTGTGTACTTGTTACACTTGTACACCACATATATAGTGTACATATGTACGATATGTACACGCAGCTGGCGTTCGGAAGGGTGTAAATTACACGACTCCAAGTCACGAGTCAACGTCGATCGAGACTTTTTACTTGCCAGCGATACGAATATGCTGTACACGTTATGGACTGAGGCCAATTGAAAAACATCTTTTTCATGGCTATTAAGGAGGTTGGAGCGTTAGCCACAATCCAAGTTTAAATTTACTAAAAAATACATGTTATTGTTTACACTATACTGAGTCTTTGGGAATTTTTTGAACTTTTTTTCACCACCAAACAACAGAGATAAAAAATAGTTTAATGTATGTAATTTAACGTGCGGTTAGATGGGCAAGACTTTCACACTAAAGGTTATGTAATTTTTATTGTTATTTAGCACCAAGATAAACCATTTCTAACAACGGATTAACGCAAACTGAACCTTTGTGAACATTTAGAGAAAAAAAATCCTCATCTTGCCCATCGTAGACCATGGGCCAATAATCTCGTGACGTAAACATGAATAGGCATAATTATGAATTACTCAAAATTTCATTGTGAATTGTATAAAACATTCGTTGTCGTAGTTTTTTCATAATAATCATCGATAATGTTATGCTTTTTCAAGTTGGTAGTAACACAAAAGTTTTTCTACATTACGTAATAAAAATGTTAAAATGCATAATTTTGCCCTTTAATTATATATTTTAAAAAATTAACATACATAGAATAAATCTGTACCTCGTATCATTTTTTGAGGTTCATTGAAAAAAAAAATGAATAAACCGCCATTTGACTCAACTGAATCGGTCCAACCTCCTTAAGGGGGAAATACCGTTAGGCGAGGATAAAATGACTGATTTTCATGATTTTTTCTTAAATAAAAGTTTTCTGCACCATTTTTGAGACTTACAATGAAAAAAAGAATTCCAAAATTCAGTTGCTTTAACAAAATGTATCATTAAATACGTTCAACTTGATTTTTTATTGGCATAACAAACGTTTTGTTAATCTAACTGATAGTTTTAGTGGTGTGAACTGTAGCTTGTTTAGCATGTCTGAGCAACTGTTGAAACAATAAAATTTCGAGACAACAAAATGCACATTCAACGATTTCTTTTTCTCAGTGTAGGGTATGTTTTATTACTACTTTTGGCTGTTACATGATTTTGTGGCGAAATGGCGAAGGTATGGCACGCTCTTCTGAACGGGTTGCGGCGGATGTTGTCAGACGGCGTGACACGTAGTTTTCTGAAAAAGAATCTGAAAGAAGCCAACGAAGATTTTTCCGTCATTAACACTTATACCAGAATATGAACCAAGAAAAAGTGTGAAATGTTGAAAATCAATTAAGTGGTACACTTTGCATAAAAAATATTGAATTTTCCGAAAAAGCGGCTGCATTTTGCGATAAAAAATACTTTTATTTTCATTTTCGAAAACATTTAAAGTCGTCTTTTAGGCAATAAGGTTAGAAAGATTTGTACCAAATTTCATCAGACTCGGACGATTAGTTTTTCAGCACACGTCACGCCCGTTTTCGAAATGCAGTTGAGAAGGCCGGTCATACCTCCGCCATTTTTCAAGTAAATTAAAAAAAAATACCATGTAATAAAACATACCCCAAGTCTTAAAAATAGTGAAGAAATCTTTCCTATCAAAAAAATCATGAAAATCAGCAAATTTTCTCCCCATAAAAAACATTCGGGGGTCAAAGTCGTTCAATGTCATTTAAGGTCAGTATCGATCATACAAATCTAAATATCTCGCATCGCTACCAAATATTTGGTAATGATCCGAGATATTTAGATTTGTATTTCATTCTAATAGGTAACCTTGAATGACCTTGACCGATCTTGACCCCTAATGTTTTTTGTGCAGCTTGAGGTGCTCCACAAGATGGTTGAAAAAAATGTGCCGTTCCATATAAAAAAGTGGAGGTGAACTTCACTGTGCATCAGCGCCTGCATCGAAATTTAAAAAAATTGGTCGCATTTGATAACCCCCTTCACACCGTACAATGTTTGTCTGGAACATTTTTTCGTGACGTCGATAATTACCGAGTTATTTCGGGTGGCAGAGATAAGAGGGATACCTCGTATATATGTATATACACTACCGGCCAAATGTTTTCGAACACTTTAGATAATTGCAAAACTTTCGATCACTTTGAATAATTGCAAAATCATATTAGAATAACATAATTCATTATACAGCATCTTCGTACAGGATATATAGTATCTTCGTAAAATAATAAATGAAATGAATTATATGATTCTAACATTATTCGGCAATTGTCCAGGGATCGAAAGTTTTGCAATTATCAGAAGTGTCCGGAAACTTTTGGCCAGTAGTGTTTATATTAGGATGGCCCAATTTTGAGCTCTATTTTTTCCTTTTTCCCACTATCCAATTATCTTCTTTAAAGAAAAAAAAAATGTCGCGGAAGCTGCGAGCAGTCAAAAAATATTTAAAGGTCGCTCAAGCCTCCCAAAATTTCTAATTTTTATTTAAAAAATCGATTTTGTTTTCGTCTACCACGCACCCATGAATGATACGCTTTATAATTTTTAAATCAATGTCTCGAAGTTCTATTCGGCCAATGAATATTTAGTGGTCGCTCGAGAGCTTCGAAATGTCCGATTTTCGCAATTTTTTTACTCTTCTCACTCCTAAATTTGACGCTTAGTCAAATTTTCACAATAATTAATCCTTTTTTTCTTTAGAAACAGATTTTTCAACTTTACCTCATACTTCTAAACCCAAGAATTATAATCTTTGTTCTCATAAAATAATGATTTACAGCTCTTGTCCGTAAACAAAATTATAGGTCGTTTTATTGAACTAGAAGTGTAAGGTTAATTTGAAAAATCCATTTCAAAGGACAAAAGAATTAATTTTTTTGAAAATTTTACAAAGCGTCAAATTCATGAGTGAGAAGAGTAAAAAAAGTTTGCGAAGGTTGGAAATTTCGAAGCTCTTGAGCGACCACTGAATGTTCATTGGCCGACTCGCTTTCGCGAGGTTATTTAAAAAATTATAAAGGCTAAAATTCATAGGTGAGAATTGGACGAAAAAAAGAATCGTTTTTTAAATGAAAATTTGAATTTTTGGGAGGCTTGACCGACCTCTTAATATTTTTCGACGGCTCGCACCTGTCGCGACAATTTTTATTACTCTAAAGTAAATGATTGGATGGCGAGAAAAAGGAAAAGAAAAACCTCAAAATTGAGCCACCCTTGATACATTTTCGAAAAGGCGATTTTGAAAGTTCGAGACCACTCCGCCACAAAAATCGGCTGCTCAAAAACAATTAAAAGCCTCAAAACTGCCAAAGTTCCTGATAGTCTACATTACATAGATGTAACGTCTTTCTCAAATTACCTTTCCCCATGATACATAAATGTATGTACACTGTATGCAAAAGAAGCAAGCATCTTTTATTGTCTCCCTCGCGCTGCAAAGGCTGCAGTACAACTCGAGGAACTTTGGATTTGCGGTTTCTCATCCGGCTCCCCCGAGCCTTTCTCTTCCTCTGCCGAAGTGATCACACCGTCACAGGAAATAGTCCTGCTGCCGATGTGCGTCCTACAGGGCTCCGTGCCTTACAGGGCTATTGGGTTTCGGGATTGAGTACAGAAGAAAAAGCGGAAGATGGTGAGGTCGTAGAGGAGGAGGAGGAGGTGGTGAAACGAGGCGGAGACACCGCGGCTATACGGGTGAGAAAGACGAAAAAAAAGACTGCGGGAGCGAGGACAAGAAATATAGTGTGGCCATCCTGAACTCGCGGAGTCGCGAAGACCGGAAATCCAAGGGCGTTCAACCCTCAAAGCACTTTCTATATATATATATATATATATATATATATATATATATATATATATATATATGTATATGTATACATACATACATACATACATACATGTGTGTGTGTGTGTGTGTGTGTGTGTGTGTGTGTGTGTGTGTGTGTGTGTGTGTGTGTGTGTGTGTGTGTGTGTGTGTGTGTGTGTGTGTGTGTGTGTGTGTGTGTGTGTGTGTGTGTGTGCGTGTGTGTGTGCGTGTGCGTGTGCGTGTGCGTGTGCGTGTGCGTGTGCGTGTGCGTGTGCGTGTGCGTGTGCGTGTGCGTGTGCGTGTGCGTGTGCGTGTGCGTGTGCGTGTGCGTGTGCGTGTGCGTGTGCGTGTGCGTGTGCGTGTGCGTGTGCGTGTGCGTGTGCGTGTGCGTGTGCGTGTGCGTGTGCGTGTGCGTGTGCGTGTGCGTGTGCGTGTGCGTGTGCGTGTGCGTGTGCGTGTGCGTGTGCGTGTGCGTGTGCGTGTGCGTGCGCGTGCGCGTGCGCGTGCGCGTGCGCGTGCGCGTGCGCGTGCGCGTGCGCGTGCGCGTGCGCGTGCGCGTGCGCGTGCGCGTGTGCGTGTGCGTGTGCGTGTGCGTGTGCGTGTGCGTGTGCGTGTGCGTGTGTGTGTGTGTGTGTGTGTGTGTGTGTGTGTGTGTGTGTGTGAATTTAGATAAAAAAGTTTCGGAAAATACTAGGATGGTGTATAAAATTCCTAGACATATTTTCGTGCTCTTTTATCGAAGGGCTGAGTGGCCCTCGAACCTATTTTGGACACCCAATGATCACTTGAACGTTTTCAGTACATTTTTTCTTACCTTCTTTTATCTTGCGGACTCACGATTTCTACATTTCGTTTTTCGTCGATTCTTCGCTCTGAAAATTGAAGTGTGGCTTTAGAATTGAAAAAGAGTCATCGTATCACCACATCGACTTCGACATCGCGGTTTGAGGGATCATCACAGTGTAATATTTTCGAAAAATCTATTTTTTTTTGCTTCATCCGATAGTACAGACGGTTATAAACATGCTGTTCGATTTTTGGGGCGAAGTTCGAATAATTTCGGTGGCAACAGTCTTTTTTGAGAAAGTGATTAGAGCAGTGTCGTGCGCACTCGAAACTTTGGACGAGTTGTTTTCGAAATGTTGTTTTTCAAAACGGTGTACGTGCACGAAGAGTTTTCAAGCTATTCGTCTCAAATGTTGACATAACATTCTTCACACCATTATTTATCGTGCAATGGAAGCTTTTTCTTGAAATCTTTATTTTTTTAACGAAAACATTTGCTTTTGTAATTTTTGATTTTTTTAAAACCTTCATAGAATGATAGCGGCTTTCATACAGATTAAAAATCTTTTTACAAATTTTGTTTCAGATGATATTTACGGCCACAACCGTGTACACCGTAAAGATAACTTTTTTCGAAGACAAATTCAACCGTTAAAAAAATGTAACAAGAAGAAAAATAAACGTTTAAAAATTTACTTTTTGTTCTTCATGAGTGCTTTGATTTGACATAAAAGAATCAGACTGATTAGCGTGTTTTATGCGTAGAAAAAAAATCAGCTATTTTTCGACCCATTACACTGTACACCCATGATCCCTTAAGGAAGAATAGGCGTTCAAGCCTTAAAGACAATGTCGTACTTGCTCGGGATTCGTGGGTGATAGAAATCGAGAGATGACACGGCTAGACGTGGCCTTCTCGAAATAGACATTATAAGGAGAGAAGCCACGCTATCGCGGTACAAAAATAAATCAGTTCCTTCCAACGAGAGCTTAACGACGCTGGGCTACTGGTTGGTGGATAGGAAAAGACGATTAAGCCATAGCTACGAATAATATGAACTCTTTGAACGTCTTTTACGGACGTTCGTTTGCCACTTGTGCCGGGGAACGTGTTCGTAGTCAGCGTTAAAAGAAACAATTGAAATTGCCATTCGAACCATCTGTAGAATTTTTATTTTCGTGGGCGAATGTCGCCACGAATATGAGCCGATGTTTTTTTTCTTCTTCTTTGAGATATTCCTTTCATGAACCCGAATATTTGACAATTAACTGATGTTCGCCTACAATGAAGCAAAAATACATCCTAGTGTACTGGTAGAATCTCGAGACAAGTTACCGAACTTTTAACGAAACATTACGATGGTAACAATCGTCTTGTTTATACGGCACTTTATGAAGATGACACGCTGGCCTCTATCTAATAATTTATACACTAAATAACTTGGTGCCTGATATTAGTTGCCCACGCGTGTAAAAAATTATTCTCCAAATGTTTAAGGAGGTTGGAGCAGCGGCCAAAATCGAAAAGAACAAGAAAATTAAAATATATGTTATTGTCTAGACTATACTGAGTGTTTGCGAATTTTTTGCTTTTTTTCACCACCAAAGTACAGGGAAAAAAAATTGTTTAAAATATGTAATTTTACATGCGGTTAGATGAACAGAGCGTTCACGGTACGGGTGATGTAATTTTTGTCGGTCATTTAGCACCAAGATAAACCATTTTTAACAACGCACTAACGCAAACTAAACCTTTGTAAACATTTGGAAAAAAACCCATCTCGCCCATCGTAAACCACATATATTCAATATTGAACCATCAAGGTTTGATGAAAGATTACGAATCTTGGCTGACGAATGAAGAGCATTGCTGCCACCCTCAATGTCCGCGAAGTTGCCATGTTTCGGCAACACTTAATATTAACTAATGGTAATAATAAATCATCTCGTGACAAAAATATAAATGGGCATAATTATAAATTACTCAAAATTTCATTCCAAGTTGTATAAAACATTCGCTGACGCAGTTGTTTTACAATAATCATCGATAGTGTTGTACTTCTTCAAGTTGGTAGTAACACAAAAGTTATTCTTATTTACTCAACGAAAACACAAAAATGCATAATTTTGCTCTTTACTTATATATTTCATGAAACGACGCTAATTTCCACGATGAAATTAATTTCATCCTGGAAATTAGCATTTGGATTTATTTCATCATGGAAATTAGCATCTCGAGAATAAATCCATACCCCGTATGCATTTTTTGAGGTTAAGGGGTTACCCCCACTTACGATATTGAAAAAATCGATTTTTTTTATTGCATTTTTTTGAAGTATAAGTATCCGGGCCCATACTTCTGTATGGGCCCGGAATAGATGACTATATGTAAGTTTACAAAAAAAAAATATTTTCTTCGTGTAAACTGAAATTGAAACTTTAAACGCGTTTTTCTCAAAATGGCATTTCTGAAGTCGGTGACCAAGATTACTCGAACACTAATGAACCGATCTTCTTGAAATTTTGCAGGCTTATTTAATACATAAAAATGTAGTCTTTAATCGTTCGATTTTTTTTTTTCGAAAAAAAATGGTCGTTTTATAGCCAAAAAATGGCCGTTTTTTTTCTTAAAATCGAACCATTAACTTTGACTGTCCGCATTTTTGTGAAAAATGAATATTTTTTAAAATCCTTCGATTAAAGACTAGTTTATACTTATATTTGACTAAATCCATCCGCATTTTTTTTCAGATGATCCACTTCGCCGCAATGTTGGTCACCGCAAACCGTGTATATAAAAACATTATTTCATTGACGGCCATTTGCCACTAAACAATGTAATATTTTTCAATAAAAAAATTACTGAAAGTTCTTCAAGATGTGTTCTTTAAGATGGTATATTGATCGATTAAAAAAGTTTTGTAGTTTTCTTTTAAAAAATTCATGAAAAAGGCTTTTTTTTGCGCTACAAGTGGGGGTAACGCCTTAATTGAAAAAAAATTCATAAACTGTCATGTGACTCACCTGAAGAGCTCCAACCTGCTAAGAAAAATATTAATGATGAAACTTAGAAAAATACTGAAACTTAGAAACTTATAAAAGACTTTTCAGAGAAAACGCAGAAATGTCTAAATCTACTAAAATCGCGTGAAATTTTTTTTTCCAATTTATCACTGGGTGTAATAATTGATTGTGACGTTATTTTATCAAACGCCACTGCAATTTACCAATGATTCAGAAGGGCCCTCCTTACGCCCCCACAAAGTACGGCCCTCCGGAAAATGAATGCCTTAAATATAAAAATATGGTTCCGGACGTCAGTGCCGATTTTTCGAAAAGCTGTTAGGAATACTGAAATTCCCTTCGATCGAGTAGAGCCGGATCGATAAAACCGAAAAAAAAAATTGTCGACGGTACATTTTTCGAGTAACCTAAATCCCCAAACACTCCGCGGTTATTTCGGAACCACGCGACGTGCCCGTGTTATTTTTTTTGCTTTTGACGTCAGACTACTTTTTCCCGTTGCGCAAATGTGTGTGACCGTTAGATAGGAAAGAAGAGTTGCTTTCATCGATTCGGCAAAATGATGCATGGCCGTACGAGTGATATAGATTTTTGTTGGGATATCGTAGACGTAGATCGAAGGTTTTCATCATTTTTCATCTCACCTTTTCCTCGAGGGGACACCGGGAATGAACGATTCGATGGTGAAACGTTTGTACACGACGAAACGTGTCACGATTCGTATAGCATCTGTGCAATCCACGACACATTTGTGCAAACAACCGAGTACTTGGGTGGGGAGCTGCGGCGCGCTTCGTTCTGTTAGAAAATTGTGGACTAGTGCGTGCCTTCGAAAGGAAAATAATTTATTTATATCGCCCCGGAACTGTATAACGCGCAATTAATAGCACAGTTGTTATTTTGATATTGGAAAACAAAATTTATCGTGTTTAAACGTACATAACGCGGAGAGAAGGGGGGGGGGTAAAAAAAACAGAAATATTAAGGGGTTAGGCCACTCTAGAGGCCGAAAAAAGGCTTTTTGAGGATTTTTTTCAGAAAAATTACAAAATAAATCGATATTACAAAAAAGGGTGTTTATCGTACATATCAGTGACTGTATACAATAGTTTTTTTGAAGCGATTAATTTAAAAATGGTGGCTGTGCAGCGTTTATCTCAAAACGGCATTTTTTAAGTTCGCCGGAAACATAACTCAGACAATTTTCAACCGATTCACTTGAAATGTTGAATATATCTTGAAAAATACATTGTCTAGGGAAGTACGTAGGATTTTTTTTTATACTGCATAGTTCATTTGTTATTAACAATTATCTGACGAAATTTTCCACTTTCCAAAAATTTGCCTAAAAATCCTCAGATAATTGTTAATAACAAATGAACTATGAAATATAAAAAAAAAATCCTACGTACTTCCATAGACAATGTATTTTTCAAGATATATTCAACATTTCAGGTGAATCGGTTGAAAATTGTCTGAGTTATGTTTCCGGCCAACTTAAAAAATGCAGTTTTGAGATAAACGCTGCACAGCCGCCATTTTGAAATGAATCGCTTCAAAAAAATTATTGTATACAGTTTTTGTAATCTCGATTTATTTTGTAGTTTTTCTGAAAAAAAATCCCGAAAAAGCCCGAAAAGGCCTTAAAAGCACAAAACTTTCCGCTGATTAAGAAGGTGCTTAATAATCATAATTTTCGTGAGCATAATCGTCGTAGGTATCCATTCGCTTTTTCGATCTTTTTCACGTCGTATTCAGCTCCTGTTGTTTCTCCCTTCCCGTGGCTGCAAGATCGAGAAACTCCTCGAGGCTCGCCTCGTCATTTTTCTCCCCGTAATAATTATCGCGATAAAAATAATCCAAAGGTGAATCTCTCGGCGTCTCGACGCCGTTGTAACTCTCGTCGAGGCTTTCGAAATCGTAATCGGCGTTTCGGTTGTTCGAGTAATCGTCGCGAATGACCGGAGCCTCGTAATTAGTTCGTTTTTGCAATCCAGCGAAGGGTGTTCTGGTTGGTCGTCTTCGTCTTCGTTGAGCCATTTCGGGATCGCGTTCCGAAAGTTCGCCCTTGATGAGAAACATGGCCAAATCCTCGTCCATCGTTTCATCCGATTTCTTCGACGCTTCTCGCTCCAGCAGCTGCCAAAGACGTTTGCCGAATATCCAGCTGAGCGCGAGTCTCTCGTCGTCGTTGATGCGATCGTTGCGTAGCTCGTCGACGATCAGAGGAATCAATTGCAAGAGGCGATCGGTATCGATCGTTTCGCCACCTGAATTTATCGCCGGCGTCGGCAACTCGATGGAATTCGTCATCGGAGGTCCTCGGCTCTCGACGTCGATAACATCGACATCCGATGTGCCAAAATTTGGAGGACCTTGAATTTCGGCACGTTTTTTTTATCAGGACGAGACAATGGTCGTTGTGGTAGGGTAGCATGATCCATAAATTTGTTGTCCCTGATAAGTGACTCCGGTAGTTGATTATAGTAACGTTTCTAGTGACATGTGTGTTTATCAAGGGGAGGGTAGGGGTTTGCACTTTGGAAAAATCGATTTTTTCGTGTTTTCTTATAGTTAAACATTTCGAGAATATAATCCCAAAATTTCAAGTCAATCGGAACAAAACTCTCGAAGTTATTGACTATTTAGTCCCGCTCCTCTAACACTGTAGCTCTGACATCTCTAAACTACAAACGCGTTTTTCTCGAAACCACTTTTTCAAAGTCCGTGTTCACTGCCATTTGAAAACTACATGACCGATTTATTTCAAACTTGGTACACACTTTCTACATAGAAAATACCTCCCCCCAACGGTTAGTTTGAGATTTTTTTTTACATTGAGGGGGTTTTTCACCCCCAAAATGGCGGAATTTTTCGTGAAAAATAGCACTTTTCACTTTACATGACCACCAAAAAATTAGGAATGAAAAATAAAATTATCAAAGACCGTTGGGGGGAGGATTTGATGATACTTTGACTAAATTTTAATGGTACTTGATTTCAGATAATTTCTAGCTGAGATACAGTGAACACCGCAAATCGTGTTTTTCCAAAGGCGTTCTTGGAAAAGCTTTGTCACCGGCTTGTTTGTGGATATTTTCGCGTACAAATTTCACGGAATTTTCTTGAAATGACACGTAACAATGTACATAAGGTTTCAATAAATGTACTCTATCCATATAGATTTTAAAAAATTTGCAAAAAGGTTTTTTTTTCACGCTGAAACCCCTAGCCTCCCCTTAATAAATACACTTTCGAAATACATTTAAGAAACTTATTTATTTATTCAAGTCACTACGTCTATCACTATGAAATCTCGGAGATGGATCATCCGATACAGAAAAAATCAAACGGTTTCAAATTCAATATGTTATTGGCTATAGCGCATATCATAGTATTTTTGATACATGCAAAAATAACAAAATGACGGAAGTGTTTTTTTTTCATCGTTTTTGGCAAAAAATAGTAAGTATCAAAATTTTTTTTAATCCTCGATATGCGCTATAGCTATAGTTGTAAAGAATATGGGATATGAAGAAGAAGATATGAATCAAGAAGAAAAATTGAAAAATAAAAAAATAGTGAGCGATAGGAAGGAAGTTTGTTTTTTCCCAAAAATTTTCGCAGTTTTTCAACTTATACACAATATTGTACAAAGTAAAAAGTATGTTTGATTTTTTGCTTCAGATCACCTGTGTATTCCGTCCTATTTCTCGATTAACGTCGTTTGAATATTTGTTACTTGCGATTCTCAATCAGAGTTTGGTAGATCACTCAAAAAAAATATCCTTTCGTGATCCCGTGCACAAATTTGTTGGGGAGTCCCAAGATGCACTTCTATATAGGAATTTGTTAGGGACACTGCACATAGGGAGTCCTCATTGGGATCCAATTGGATGCACGCTTCGTGAGCGTGTACGCGTGTGGTTTTTATGTCAAAGTACAGTAAAATAAATAACGAACGATACTTACAGTGGATGGTCAGTGCTGCGGTTAAAATCGACTTTAAAGATATCTTTTTTAAGCGATTTATACATTTTTAAAATAAGATTTATACTTTTTCAAGATCCACTGCTTTTGTACATCTATATATGTTCTTAGGAGAATTCGATTTACAGAACGCGATGGGATCCATCGAGAATCGTATGGGATTCTGTTTGATAATGTGGGAATCCTTTGGGATTCAAAATGGACTCGTTCATTGGATTCCAATGGGGAATCCCGATTAGAATCCAATATACGAGCGTGACACTTTAGTATGGAGATCCAATGCGAAGACCCATTGGATACCTTTCAGGAAGTGGAGACGAGTTTGGGAATCCAATTGGATCCCTACGACAATTTCTGCACGGGTAAGTTGGGAAGTTACGTGTGTATACAGTCGAGCCTCCATATAACGAATCTCTAAAGATGTTCGTTAAATCGAGTTTTCTCTATAGTATATAAATAGTATATAATAGTACTATAAATATAGGGATATCCCAACGACGCAATCATCAACGACATATTCTGGTAAAATATTATTATTGGGACAACGTATCGAGAAAAATGCTCATTTTTTTCTTCAACCATTTGGAAAAACGAGTGACACTGCAGGCTACTGATGAAAAAAGAATACACAGATCAGAATACAGTCGAACCTCGATACAACGAATCTCTAGGGAAGTTCGTTACATCGAGTTTTTGTTATATTGAGATTTCGTACATCAAGGCCATGTTCCTTAAGGAGAGATATACATCTAGATAGTCGAGATCGAGGATTTAGAAGCAATGAACATTCCGTCGACAGTAGAAGACCTACACTATGCGCCTGGTATCGATGATTCCATGTAAGTTGACAAATTTCATGATTTATTCATTCCCAAATTTTCAAACGCGCTTTTCTCAAAACCACGTTTTTCAAATCAGTTCCCAAAATTTCTCGAAAACCAATGAACCGATTGCCTTGAGGTTTTTTGTGGTTATTCTATACACCATTATCTAGTACTTGTCATAGGATTTTTTTTCCCGTTATTTAGTGTTTGTTTTATAGGCAAAATAATAACTAATTTTTGGCCCAAAAATCACTATTTATGTTGAAACATCCGCCATTTTGTCATAAATCGATATTTTCAAAATCGGCTATGACAAGTGCCAGATTATAGTATCTAATTTAATAATCTTTTGGTTTTTTTTTTTCAGATGATTTTTAAAGAAACGCCAGTGGGTACCGTATACGCAGATTTTTTTACGACGCTCCAAGGATCATACAATATCCTTGTATATTTTTGATATTTTTAAATAAAGAAAATCAAACATATTTTTGAATGTATATACTTTTAGATAATTAAAACCCCAATCCGAAATTTCAAATAGTTTTCCTCGAAAAAAATCGCAAAAATGACCTTTTTCCGGCTTCTAGGTGTATATCTCCCCTTAAAATGTTCTTCAAAAAATATTTATTAGTAGTATAAATATAGGGATATTTTTTAAAGAATGAAAGGTTTAATTTACAGCAATTTTTACAAGCAATTAGCAATTAGGGCATGATGTATATTATTATGTCGTAGTATCAAGGTTTCGGGTGTCTATCGCAAGGGAATGGACAAATCTTAGTTATATCAAGGTTCGACTGTATTGAGGCTTCGTTACATGGAGGTCATGTTCCTTAAAATGTTTATATATATATATATATATTACTACTATAAATATAGTGATATTTTTTAAAGCAAGAAAGGTTTAAATTAGAGCAATTTCTATAAGCAATTAGCAATTAGAGAATACTGTATATTATCGTGTCGTTGTATCAAGGTTTCGGGTGTCTATCGCAAGGGAATGGACAAATCTTCGTTATATCGAGGATCGACTGGATGTACATAGTGATAGACTCATTGACTTTTGATTCTTAGATACTTTTAGAGACAAAAGTAACAAACTCTGCTATCATTTTTTGGGAGAAAAGTTTGGGGATCATGCTAGTTCACGTCGCCGTATATAGAATTTCCTTGATTTCGGTAATCGATAAATCAACCGTATCTTGAATATTCATTGTCTCTGGATCAAGACTTCGAAACACGTGTATTTGCAATTCCAAAAATGTGTTTTTTTTTGCTTTTATTCCTCGTGTGGATGAGCGTAATTTTCAATTGCTCAGGTTCGACATGAGTAATAACATTTTTATTTTTAAGTATAACGTTGAAATGTATGGTATTTTTGAATAATTATTCCTTAATATTCTTCGGGCGATATGAGATATATTAATTTGTCAGAACCGAATAGAATCATCACAGATATTGTTCAATCGAATTAGTTCACCCAAATGTGCAAAAGCTAACGAGACGATGTGAGGTGAAACAAACAAATCAGGAATTTGGTCATTTTCCAGCTGGACGAGTTTTCTGAGATTCAACTTTGATCAGAAAACCAGCCGAGTTAAGGGGCTATACCAGTGTGATACTTTTAAAAAATCAATTTTTTTGCCCTTTTCGACAATTTATACTTTCAAGAATATCCTGTAAAAATTTCAAGGCCGTATCTCTAATCATTTTATCTTGCAAAAATCGATGGTAAAATCTTTAAACGCGTTTTTCTCGAAATGAGATTTTTCAAATTTGCTGACATTGTAACTCAAAGAGCAATTATCCGATTGACTTGAAATTTGAACTGAGTACTCTTGAATGTATTTGCTCTACAATGACGTAGGATATTTTTGATTGGATGAAAATTGACGATTTGGCATTGAAAAAATCGACCATTTTATGGGCAAGAAAACAGACTTTTTTCATAACTACGCCATTTTGTTAGATTTTGATATTTTTCGAAAATCCTACGTCATTGTACAGGAAATACCTTCCAGTTTAACGACATTTTTTCCTTTTTCGGTTTCAGCTACTCAATCGGCCGGAATCATGTCAGCAGTGGAGGAACTTTTTTTTTGGCGCCTCCGAAGGCAGCGCATAAGTCGCTTGGATCTCAATATTTTGCTATGAAAAAATTATGTAATATAGGTCAAATATAGCCAAATATATTCTTAATTTTCCGAAACATTTAATTGAGTACTTTTCTTCCAAAATATTCCCAAAAATCACCCAAATTTTCAGCGTTTACACTGGTATGGCCCATTAAATTGTCGTGTACATTTGGCAAAAAAAGTTGCTGGTTTTCAGGATGACCATGCACAGGTGACAATGAAATGATCGATGCCAAATTGCTCGTTAAGCTTGAAAGTTGTTCAGGTACTATTATTTCCTACCTGGATGTTCGTGCATATCGAGGCTGAATTTCATCGGTGAATCAGGCATCCCTGTCGTCGGAGTACGGTCGTTCCGATCGATTTTTCGCGGCCTCGCTAGCACAATTTTCATGTAAACAAAGACGGTGGGCTCCTCGTTGGTCGCTTCCAGCTCGTCGTACTTGGCGGAATCGTGGCTCGGCAAATCTTCGAAGCTACTCGTCAGTATTTTGTACAGGAATGAATTTTTGCAGCCGTTTCGGGACTTGAATGCAAGCTTTTTGACGCTCTTGCGTTCCGAGTGACTCGTTTTTTTCGGCAAATTTTTTTCCGACGTAGTGGCTCGCCAGCCAAGGGTGCTAAGATGATTTTCCAGCTCGGGCCTCCTCGCTAGTTCCTCGAGCAGCCTCTTTCTCATTCTCTCCAAACGGCGATCTTTCTTCCACCAATCGATACGATATTGGCCCGATTTCAACCGATTGACCTCATCCTTCAATATTTTGTATTTTTTTATAGTGTCCAAAACTCGTTTGCCGAATTTCAATATTTTCCGGTGACTCTCCTCCGCGTTTTTTGCTTCCTCACGCCGGTTTTCCGTCTCGCCAAATGCCTCGTTATTGTTGCTCTGCAAAGCAGCGACGCGACGATGATTTTTGCCGATTTGCGCATCAACGTTTTCCGGCTTGAGAACATCGAGACTCGTATCGGGCGTTTCTTCCGGTCGAAAATCGGCCTCGGCCGTCGCCAGAACGGTCACGCAAGTCATTAAAATCGCGCAGGCAATTCTCGTTGGCATATTGCCCCTTTTCGTTCTCATGTTGCTCCTCGCGACAATTTTTCTTCCTCGTACAATGGGCCAAAGAGAACGAGACGATAAATTTCTTCGGTAACGTACTCGCGAAAAGAATTTTTTCCGCAAAATCAGTCCTGTCTTTGCACTCCGCAGGCGGAACGAGACTGCGAGACACCTTTCGAAAATTTTGGGAATTTTTCCTTCCCGATACTCAGCCGGCAGAAGGGACCTCAGGTACACGGATTATAAGCCTCGCGGAACAATGGGACGGTCAATAAACCGGCCGATTCAAAATAGATGTCCAGCGACGCGACGAATGACGAAGGATTTGTACGTACGTGTACGACGAATTCGTACATCTGTAATGGATTTATTGCAGGACGTGGAAATTGTTCTATCGCGAACTAGCTTTCCGCTCGTGGCTTTGCTCGTGTAAACTTGTATTGAATGCTCCTTTAGACGAGATATACATTTACAACGATAAAAAAATCGAAATGTTTTTTCTTCTTTAAGGGGAGATATACACGTAGATGGTCGAAAAAATCGATTTAGAAGCTATGAACATTCCGTCGACCGTAGAAGACGTACACTATGGGCCTGGTATCGATGATTCCATGTAAGTTGACAAATTTCATGATTTATTCATTCCCAAATTTTCAAACGCGTTTTTCTTAAAACCACGTGTTTCAAATCGGTACCCAAAACTTCTCGAAAACCAATGAACCGATTGCCTTGAGATTTTTTGTGGTTATTCTATACACCATTATCTAGTACTTGTCATAGGATTTTTTTTCCGTTACTTAGTTTTTGTTTTATAGGCAAAATAATAACTAAATTTTGGCCCAAAAATCACTATCTATGTTCAAACGTCCGCCATTTCGTCATAAATCGATATTTTCAAAATCGGATATGGCAATTATATAATATAATAAAGGCATTATTTAATAACCTTTTTGGTTGTTTTTTTCAGATGATTTTTGAAGAAACGCCAGTACCGTATACGCAAATTTTTTTACGACGCTCCAAGGATCATACAATATCCTTGTATATTTTTGATATTTTTAAATAAAGAAAATTAAACATATTTTTGAATGTATATACTTTTAGATAATTAAAACCTCAATCCGAAATTTCAAATAGTTTTCCTTGAAAAAATTCGAAAAATCACCTTTTTCCGGCTCCAAGGTGTATATCTCCCCTTAAGGGGTTACCCCCACTTGCGATTTTGAAAAAATCGATTTTTTTTATTGCATTTTTTTAAAGTATAAGTATCCGGGCCCATACTTCTGTATGGGCCCGGAATAGATGGCTCTATGTAAGTTTACAAAAAAAAATATTTTCTTCGTGTAAACTGAAATTAAAACTTTAAACGCGTTTTTCTCAAAATAGCATTTCTGAAGTCGCTGACCAAGATTACTCGAACACTAATGAACCGATCTTCTTGAAATTTTGCAGGCTTATTTAATACATAAAAATGTAGTCTTTAATCGTTCGATTTTTTTCGTTAAAATCGAACCATTAACTTTGACTGTCCGCCATTTTGTGAAAAATGAATATTTTTTAAAATCCTTCGATTAAAGACTAGTTTATACTTATATTTGACTAAATCCATCCGCATTTTTTTTTCAGATGATCCACTTCGCCGCAATGTTGGTCACCGCAAACCGTGTATATAAAAACATTATTTCATTGACGGCCATTTGCCACTAAACAATGTAATATTTTTCAATAAAGAAATTACTGAAAGTTCTTCAAGATGTGTTCTTTAAGATGGTATATTGATCGATTAAAAAAGTTTTGTAGTTTTCTTTAAAAAAATTCATGAAAAAGGCCTTTTTTGCGCTACAAGTGGGGGTACCTCCTTAATCGATAGAACTATATATGTAGAATATTTCCCCAAAGTCTCAAAGCGAAATTCGAAAAACTTCAAACGTCACAGCCCGTCAACGCTACGCCTCACCGCTCGGATTCGGAGCGGGCGTGAACTTCAAAAGCGTTTTTCTCAAAACTGCATTATCGAAATTGGCGTGCAGGATTACTCAAAAACTATTAAACCGATTGAGTTGAAACTTGGTAGAAATATTGATAATATTGGTACCTTCTACTTGACGAGAATTGTTTTTGAAAAATTGGAAAGAAAACGACTTTTTTAATCCACATTTTACAAATATGTTGCGTGAAATGTTGATTTTTTTTGTAAATGCGTGCCATTTTCTTAAATATGCATTTTCTTCATTTTAATTACCGTCACACAGAAACTATACATGTTCCAACTGAAAAAATGTTTGAACTTTTTCGCAAATCAAAGTCTACGGGAAGCTAGACTGCACGCCGATTCGCAACTCCCGCGGCGACCTTGCTGTAACACTCTGCCACAGCTCCGTCATTTTGATAATGAATTAATTTAAAAAATTGTTTTGTTTACTTAAATTTACTATTAAAGTATGCCTAAAGTTTGATAATTGTAGAACAATTATTTCTTAGTTTAAAAAATCCCTCAATATTGCTTGTTTTTTCCGGTCTAAATGCATATCCCGTCTTAACGATTGAATTTATAAAAACGCTGAAATTTCATTAATTGTCTATAGGAGCAGTTATACAATGTTTCAAGTAAATTTGAGCCGATCTTTTTTATTTTCCGTACAAACTTTGCCGCCCCCTTTCCCTTAGGGGTTGAATTTCGAAAAACACTAAAATACGTATTTTATTAATTGTGCTGAAGAGCATTAGTACCAAGTTTCAAATAAATCTTCTGACCAGACTTTTTTATTTTTCCATACCAATTTTGCTACCCCCTTTCTTCCCGTAGGGGTTCAATGTCTAAAAACGCTGGAATACGTGTCTCATTAATTGTGTCAAGAAGCACAAATACCAAGTTTCACATAAATCCTACCAAATTTTTTAAAATTTCCATACAGACTTCGCCACCCCTTTTATCCCCTTAAGCATTGAATTTCGAAAAATCCCTCCTTAAATGGCGCATAAATAAGAAAATCAACATGCCCTCTAAATTTCATGTTTCTACAATTATCGGTTTAGGCTGGGCGATGATAAGTCAATCAGTCAGCAGGGACTGTGAAAATAATTTTTTATTCGAAATAATTTGTTTTCATTAAATTTCGCACAAATTAAAAATAAACCGTTTCAGGCCTGACGAAGCTCAATTGGAAATCACAAAATCATTAATAGCGTTATTGGAGTTTAAAATAATAAAAATCTTCTCAAAAAATATGATTAAGTCGAAAAAAATAGAAGAAAAATTGGCCCACGATGGGAAATCATAGAATGGGTCACTCTATTTTAGAGAATTTTTTGACAAAAATAAAAAAAGGTTATCAACTTTAAAAAAAATAGTTTTCACTTCAAAAGCAAAAAACATTGATATTGTTAATTGATAATCTTTTCATATTTTTTAACCAAAGTATGCTTCAAAATGAAAAAATATATATAGTGACATTTGTCGATATCTCAATTGGTGCAGGTGTTATCAGCGTTTAAGGGTTTCCAAAATGTCCGAAATCGACAGGTTTGGAACACTATAACTCCTAAAAGAGAAGAGATAAAAATCCTTGGTGTAGATATTCCTTTCATGGGGTACAATTTTACAAAAAAATCAGGAAAAGCAAAATGGTCTAGATCCCGATCTAGGTGAACTGGCATGGAATGTCCTATATATATATAGATAACAGTGTGTACAATACGATGAGTAAAAACAACGATTGATGACAGTTGCTTATTTATATATACATCTACAGTTCAGACAGCATAAAAATACATTGCAACTAATAAATATGTTACTAATTATAATTAACAACTACATGTATGAACAAATCGTACAAAAAAGTATATAATCGTAAGGTAAAAAAAAACACAAAAATTTGAGAACGAAAAATCGTTGAACATATTGACGATGATAGAGGACGCGCGGTCGGTATGCAACTCCAGCGATCTTTCGCGTCCAGCATCCCTGGGCGAGTACTAGGATGGGTGACCGGTCCGCCGCGCACTTGCTTTTCCGCCGGCTACCGGGCGGAAGGTTTTACCGGATTTCCGATGGTTGACAACTGAAACTCGGTAAGGAATATCCGCCTGCATCGGTGCAGGTTTCCAACAGTTTCCCGGTGCCCTCGTCCAAATGACCAAACGGAGAATACCGACATGCGGAAGGTAAAAGTGAAAGGGAAAGTTTCGTAAAAACCCGCACGGGCTTAAAAAGGAACATCGGAAATAACAGAATATTGTGGATGATAAAATTCAGCTGATAAGTCACCTGATAAGCTGACGAAAAAAATTGATGATTTCCATGATTTTTTTTAGATCAAGATTTCTCGACAATTTTTTAGACTTAAGGTATGTTCTATTACTACTTTTGGCTGCTACATGGTATTTTTTAAAATCAATTTTTAAAAATGGCGGAGGTATGGCCGGTCTTCTTAACTGCATTTTCAAAACTGGCGTGACGTATAGCTCAAAATAATCCAATGATTCTGCTGAAATTTGGTATGAATCTTTCTAATCTTATTTCCTAAAATCACTAACAAGGAACATCCCTCAGGTGACACCCTTCAATTTTGTTGAAATTTGGATATGTTATAAAACATCGAAAAGTAAGCGATACGTATTTTTTTTATCGGCGGAAAAACGGTTTTAAGGGGTGAAACCACCCCTTAATATAGGGGTGGTTCACCCCTTAATTTGTTGCAATATCACTATAGTGGATTTTTCATTGCTTCTGGTTAGAAGAATTTTCGTTTTGTTTCATTAAAATCGGTGGACTCCTTGTGTGTGAAACTGCTATGTTACCCTTAGAGATGCCTTTTTTCGAGGGGTGGTTTTACCCCTTAAAATCGTTTTTCCGCCGATAAAAAGATACGTATCGCTTACTTTTCGGTGCTTTATAACATATCCAAATTTCAACAAAATCGAAGGGTGTCACCTGAGGGATGTTCCTTGTAAGTGTTCTTGAAAAGGAAAAAAAAAGTATTTTCGATTGCATAATGCAGCCATTTCTTTCGCAAAACTCAATATTTTTGTTTCAAAGCGTACCATTTCATCGATTTTCACAATTTCTCACTTTTTCTTGGTTCATATTCCACGTATGAATGTTAATGAAAGAAAAATGTGCGTTGGGTTCTTTTCAGATTAATCCTGCCCGGGCCACGGGTCACGCCGTCTGACAACATGCGACGCAACCCGTTTAGAAGACCGTGCCATACCCCCGCCATTGTTGAAGATTATTTTACAAAATTACCATGTAAGAGCCGAAAGCAATAATAAAACATACCCTAAGTCTCAAAAATGTTGAAGAAATCTTGTCTTGAAAAAAAATAATGAAAATCATTAATTATTTCCTCCCCTAAAGGTATCTTTTCCCACAACATAGCTCGAGCACGTACCGAGTCAATCACTCAATTATCAATTAAAAACAAAAGATCCCTCCACTTTTGGCTATCAGGGCAAGATAAAAAAAGGGACTCGTTTTTTCGGCGTGCTTTGGCCCTACCGATTTCGACAGGGGCACGAAGCTGCTGTAAATTGAAAAATCGGTAGAACCTCGGACATCCCCCAAACTCGAAAGAACATTTATGTTTTGGAATGACGAAAATTACGAGTTTCTTTAAGGCCTTAGGCCACAGTAACGGGTATAAAACCATGTGCGAATTTAACAATTTTTTTTCGTGTGAAAAAGTGATTCACTCATAAAATTAATTACACATCTATTTAGTATAAATATCAAGCTGTCAGAATTTTTTTTTCGTTGTACAAAGTGGCCCACTACTCGAAACTTCTCGAAACAGCTTTTTTTCCAATTAGCGTGACAAATAACTTCAACAATTTTCACTCGATTTACTTTAAATTTAAAAGTTATGTTCCTAATTGCATTTCGCAGAGAAGCACGTCCGGAATTTCTGATTAATCGAAAACATTTCATTTCATGAGCAGTTTATGAGCAGTTGTAACGAAATTTTTCACTGAAAATTCATTTCTTAAGTTCACATACCTACAACTTTTGAATAAAACAATAATTTTTTAATTCCCTACGTACTTCTCTAGGTATTCTAATGTAGATTGACGAGAATTTTTTTTTGTTCAAGGTAAAAAATAGTGGATGCTAAATGCCACGCCGCGGAGCGCCGTGAAAATATATATTTTTATTGAAAATATATATATAGTGAAAATTATATATATATATATATATATATATATATATATATATATATATATATATATATATATATATATATAGTGAAAATTATATATATATATATATATATATATATATATATATATATATATATATATATATATATATATATATATATATATATATATATATATATATAGTGAAAATATATATATATAAAATATATATATTTTTTCTAACAGCTCGATATTCATACCAAATAGATGTGTGATTGATTTTACGAGTGAATCACTTTTCCATACGAAAAGAAAATTGTTGAATTCGCGCATGATTTTATACCCGTTACTGTGGCCTGAGGCCTTAAGGCGAAGTAGAAGATCTACCACGTGACACATGAGTGCGAGAAAGATAGCTGAAATGTTCGAACAGAGATTTCTCAAAGATCAACAATATTCCGGGCAAAAGGAAATCATCAAGCTCTGCGTCAGGGAATTCTCGAGATGCTTTGTTTTTCCTAAAAAGTGTAACCATCTTTGAGAAAATTGGGTTGGAAAATGAGGTTATGTTGACCTTGTACATGCCCTTGAGACCTAAAATACGGCGCATAGTTTCATTTTATCGGTACGAAGCCGTTGACGGTTTTGGCCGTTGCGGAAACTTTGCCGGTGTCCGAAAAACTTCGGGATCGACCGAACGAAAGATTCGGCGGCCAAGATCTCGACGACAGTGCCAAAGTATTCGTTAGATTCTCGTTGGCGACTGGTTCGGGTTTAGGGGTGCCGTAGGGGCCGTAAGGGTAAAGAGGCAATCCGTAAGAGTTTGACGGCGAATTGGGAAATGACGAAGTGGCATCGAAAATGGGAGGTTGGAGGGCCGATTGAGAGTCGGAAGCGGCGATTGGCGGAGGTAGGCCGTAAGAGGTTGCTGGAGGCCCGTAAGAGGTTGCTGGAGGCCCGTAGGAGGTTGCTGGAGGCCCGTAAGAGGTTGCTGGAGGCCCGTAGGAGGTTGCTGGAGGCCCGTAAGAGGTTGCTGGAGGCCCGTAAGAGGTTGCCGGTGGCCCGTAAGAGGTTGCCGGAGGCCCGTAAGAGGTTGCCGATGGACCGTAAGAGGTTGCCGATGGACCGTAAGAAGTCGAGGGTGAACCGGAAGTTTGAGACGGTGGGACGTAGGACTGTGGCGTGGGGTTTGGAACATGGGCAGGTGGGCCGTAGGTAAGCGACGATGGGCCGTAGGTAAGCGACGATGGCCCGTAGAATTGCGAAGGTTGTCCGTACGATTGCCAAAACGTGTCGTAATATTGCGAAGGGAACAAGGCTGATATTGACGAACCGGGAATTTGGAACGGCGGGCCGTAAGACTCGTGAGGCAAATCGTGCGTGATTTGGACATTTTCGATAGACTGCCGCTGTCCACCGTAATAATATCCTTTGTTTTCGGGCTGAGTAGCGTTTGTCGTGTTCGACGCCTCCTCGGTACTCGAATTGGTCTCGGCAACGACCGCTTGTCTGTTAACGGTTGACGAAGGTCTGCGACGAGCTGGCTCGTTTGGCAAATCGTCGAAGACCTTCGCAAGTACGATCCTACCGTCAGTCATTTTCAACTACACTGCCCCTCAAACGTCTGGATACACCAGACGATATTTCTCGCCGCACTAAAAGCTACATAGCTTCGTTGAAAAAAAAGATAAGTGAATTTACCGAACGGCGTTTCGAAGGGAACAAACTCAGCTTTGTTTTGCTTTTTTGAAATATTTTGTATGATTTTTTGTCGACCCGGTAAGCTCTTTTGTACGTGGGTGTTTTTCGGAGTTTTTGAGACCTCCGAGAATTGGACACGACTTACGGACTTTTTTTTTCGTCATGTTTATAAATGATAAACTTGAATGGGGTAGCAGGAGGTCCATTTTCGGTTTTTTTGAGTTTTGTACGATTTTTTCGCAACGTCATTTCATTTTTGGCTGAAAAAGACAAATTTTGGAAAATTCAATGTAACTCAAGAACTATAGGGTTTGAGAGGACATGTCAAAGATGTAAAAAGTTGGAGAAGTTTGTAGTGGATCGCGTGGAATTTTTTCAAAATTTTGCTCACATTTTTTTTCACTATTTTCGCTCGAAACGTTGAGTAGGATTGCTTAGCTCGACAAGTATGGCGTTTATAACAAAATATCAGGAGGAGAAACTTTTTTATTTTCGATTTCAAAGTCGTTTAAAGTTTTTCAGAATTTTTTTTTTGAAATTTTTTTGGGCGAACGTCGGAGAATTGTTCGAACAATTGATTGGCGTATCTCGAAAACTATTGAGTTAGAGACGAAATATCAAGAGGGGAAAGTGTTGCAGTGTTTCGTTTTGAATACGTTGAAATTCTTTAATATTTTTTTCTAAAATTTTTTGACGATTTTCCGAGATTCGGCTAAAAAAAATTCAGAAATAAATACTGAACAAATTTAAGCGAGTTTAAAATGGAAAGTTAAAAAAGTTTCTCCTCTTGAGATTTTGTTGTGAACGCCATACTTTTCGAGTTAAGCCATCCTACACGTCAGAGTTTCGAGCAAAAATAGTCCAAAAAGAAATCTCAGAGGAAAATTTTGAAAAAATTCCAGGCGATCCAGTACAAACTTACGCAACTTTTTACATCTTTGATATTTCCTCTTAAACCCTATAATTCTTGAGTTACGTTGAATTTTCCAAAATTTGTCTTTTTTGTCCAAAAATGAAATAACATTGCGAAAAAAAATCGTACGAAACTTTTTAAAAACGAAAATGGAGCTCCTGCTACCCCGTTCAAGTTTATCATGGATAAACATGACAAAAAAAATTGTCCATAAGTCATGCGCCCAATTCTCGATGGTCGAAAAAAATGCCGAAAAACAGTCACGTACAAAAGTGCGTACCGGGTCGAAAAAAAATCATAAAAAATATTTCGAAGAAGCAAAACAAAGCTGAATTTGTTCCCTTCGGAACGCCGTTCGGTAAATTTGGTTGTCTTTTTTTTAACGGGCTATACCAGTGTGACACTTTAAAAAAATCGTTTTTTTTTGCCTTTTTCGACAGTTTATACTTTCAAGAATATCCTGTAATTAGCAGTTTTTGTGGTAAATATAATTTTATCTTGCAAAAATCGATAGTTGAATCTTTAAACGCGTTTTTCTCGAAATGAGATTTTAAAAATTTGCTGACATTGTAACTCAAAGAGAAATTATCCGATTGACTTGAAATTTGAACTGAGTACTCTTGAATATATTTACTCTACAATGACGTAGGATATTTTTGATTGGATGAAAATTGACGATTTGGCATTGAAAAAAACGACCATTTTATAGGCAAGAAAACAGACTTTTTTTCATAACTACGCCATTTTGTTAGATATTGATATTTTTCGAAAATCCTACGTCATTGTACAGGAAATACCTTCCAGTTTCACGACATTTTTCCGTTTTTCGGTTTCAGCCACTCAATCGGCCGGAATCATGTCAGCAGTGGAGGAACTTTTTTTTGGCGCCTCCGAAAGCAGCGCATAAGTCGCTTGGGTCTCAATATTTTTTTATGAAAAAATTATGTAATATAGGTCAAATATAGCCAAATATATTCTTAATTTTCCGAAACATTCAATTGAGTACTTTTCTTCGAAAAAAAATCCGAAGATCACCGAAATTTTCAGCGGCAAGAAATATCGACTGGTGGATCCAAACTTTTGAGCGGCAGTATATCTCGAAGACAAAACAATACCAAACAAAAAAGACAAAGTACCTCATTTTCGTCGTCATCCTCCTCCTGTGGCTTGTTCTCCTCCCGCCTCTTCTTCATTTTGTTCTTCGACCTGACTTTGTCCTTCCGCTTTGTTCGATCGTCCACCAAGTCCAGGTCGTCGACCTCGTCGAGGATCGATTCGTCTCGGACGACACTGTTGATCGTCGCAGCCGATTGATTGCGCGCATTGGGACTGCCGCTGTCCAACTGGATCTTGATCAGCTGGAGGAGGCGCGTGAGGTCGACGATCAATGGCGGCACAGCGTTGGACGCGGTCACGTGAGGATAAGGATCGTACGAGACGGCGATAAAGGGATTGACCGATCCCAACGGCTGACTCGACGATTCCGTGAGCTTTGCCAAATTCGAGAGACCCTTAAGCTTCGAGGGTCGCGACTCACCGCCCACGCTTAGGCCAGCCAGGAGGTCGAATTTAGGAATGAAGAACTTCGCCCCTCTCGACGATGTTGAATTTGACGTTTGAACGATTCCATGCGATGAATTTGATATCGTTTCGGGCAACGGGAACGACGCGTTCGAGAGGGACCAGTTTTTAAGCAACTCCGCTTGGGCCCTTGACAGTAAACCTCGCGGGGATTTCGCGATCCTGCCGAGAGTACCGCACTCGACTTCTGTGAGGTGAGACAAAGTGAAATCGGTCGACATTGAGCGAGATTATTTTCCTGTCGTTCTCACTTTTTCTGGAAACTTCTAGGAGGAGATATCTTGAGGGAGGAGAATTTGATGATTTTCGGATTTTTTTTTAAGGGGTTAGGCCACAGGGTATAAAATCATGTGCGAATTTAACAATTTTTTTCATATGATAAAGTGATTCACTCATAAATATAATTTCACGTCTATTTAGTATGAATATCAAGCTGTTGGAATTTTTTTTTTTCGATGTGCAAGATGGCCGACTACTCGAAACTTCTCGAAACAGCTTTTTTCCAATTGGCGTGACAAATAACTTCGACAATGTTCAGTCGATTTACTTCAAATTGAAAAGTTATGTTCCTAATTGCATTTCGCAGAGAAGTACGTACGGAATTTCTGATTAATCGAAAACTTTTCATATTATGAGCAGTTTATGAGCAGTTATAACGAAATTTTTCACTGAAAATTCATTTCTTAAGGCGGTCCTCTAGTTTCTCGGGTTGAAAAAATCGATTTTTTTTCTTCATAAATCACATCTACAACATGTGTAGAAAATGTGTGCCAAAGGATTTTTCGATGTTCGAAGTGGTTCACAAATTACGGCCCTGGAACGGAGCAGGTATACGGAGCAGGTATGCTTTCAAACGCGTTTTTCTCGAAACACCATTTTTCGAAACGGTGGCCACGATATTTCAGAAACTACTGCACCGATCTTGTTCAAATTCATACAGCATCTTGAATATGTTATAAGCCAGCGCTTGAACTAGGATTATCATGATTGCTTCGATAGTTTTTTTTGTACGAGCGAAAAACTTAAGAAAAAATGAGCAAAAAATAGAATGTAATTTTCAAAAGTGTATAAAAAAGTCAATTTTTGTAATTTAGAATTCACTCTAGTTCAATCGCTAGTCTTAAATATGAAGATTAAAATGCCGTTTGGTTTTTTGATTTCAGATAAGCAGAACAGCCGCAATCTTGGTCACCGTCAAACACCTCTTTTACTTGATGTCTTCCTGTCGGTCACTATAACGTTTATTCTATTATATATTTTGACTTCAAAAAATTTGTAAAGCTTATTTAAATGTTAATAAAGATTATGCAAAAACAATGAGATTGATTATTTCGATGCTTTGCCCGTAAAGAATTATTGAAAAAGCCGTAATAAAACAGCCGAGAAACTAGAGGACCGAGTTAAGTTCAAATACCTACAACTTTTGAATAAAACAATATTTTTTAAATTCCGTACGTACTTCTCTAGGTATTCTAATGTAGATTGACGAGAATTTTTGTTTTTTGTTCTAGGTAAAAAATTGTGGATGCTAATGTCATGCCGCGGAGCGCCTAAAAAAGATAACAAAAGAAAATATTAGTAGTCAACCATTTTGTACATCGAAAAAAAATATATATTTTCTCACAGCTTAATATTCATACTAAATAAATGTGTAATTAATTTTATGAGTGAATCACTTTTGCATACGAAAAAAATGGTTAAATTCGCACGTGATTTTATACCTGTTACTGTGGCCTAACGCCTCAAAGAAAGATTTCTTGACCATTTTTGAGACTTAAGGTATGTTTTATTACTACTTTTGGCTGCTGTATATTTTTCAAATTATTAATCTTTAAAAATGGCAGAGGTATGGCACGGTCTTCTAAACTGCAATTTCAAAACTGACATAACGTATGGCTAAAAAACTAACCGATCGATTCTGATGAAATTTGGTATAAATCTTTCTAACCTTATTGTCTAAAACGTGACGCTAAATTTTGAAAAAATTGATTAAAAAATTTTTTTTAATTTCAAAATGTAGTCCTTTTTTCGGAAAACTATATCTTTTTCTTTCACAGCTTTCTATTTCATCGATTTTCAACTTTTCTCACTTTTTCTTGGTTCATATTCCGCGTACGAGTGTTAATGAACGGAAAATCTTCGTTGATTTTTTTCAGATTAATCCCGCCGAAGGTACGTGTCACGCCGTCTAACAACATCCGGCGCAAACCGTTTAGAAGATAACGTCATACCTCCGCCATTTTTAAACATTAATTTAAAAAAATACCACGTAACAGCCAAAAGTAGTAATGAAACATACCATGAGTCTCAAAAATGGTAAAGAAATGTTTTCGTTAAAAAAAATCATGAAAATCAGCAATTTTTTTCTCGCTTATGGGGCATCTTCTCCTTTAAAGGGGGAGATGACACGCAAGGTTGACATTCCCAACATTGGTGAATATGTGGGGATTTCATTGTGAGAAAACTTCTGTGCGATTTACTTTATTTTTTATGCTTCGTTAGTATTTATCGTAACAAAAATATGTGTAAACTATTGACGAAGAATATAAATAAATATATTTATGGAGTATATTGAAATAATTGTGATATATATATATATATATATATATATATATATATATATATATATATATATATATATATATATATATTAGAAAATATGTAATTAAAAAAAAATAACTAAAATGTAATTAGTTTAAAAAACTAATATGTAAATTTTACATAACTAATATGTAAAATTAGAAGAAAACATTATAACTATATACCAATGCCATGAAAGGCCCTTGTTTCGACATATTTGCATGTCCTACTTAATTCCGCCGATCTGGTTGGTGGAACGAGACAACGAAATTCATTCCTAAATTATATCGTGTGGACTATCGTCTAACGAACCTTTTTTGGAAATCTTGTTCGGTAAATGAAATTTAAAAAACCGAATTTTTTTAACGATTTTTTTACCGCAAAGTCTAATCGATAGTATTATCATTGTTATTATTAACGCATGGTTAACGAATAATGTTGTCGGAACAAATAGTCCGTCTTGTGATAATCGACATGATATAGTCGGTGAAGAAATCTTGTCTTCTGTTTCCAGACCACTGAGATGGGCAGACCTAAGGTGCACTCAGCCGATTACTCGGCTCTCGTGGGATACTAAATAATTTTTCTAATTATGTATATGTTTGACTCGAATTTTACAGGTGCATTTGTTGGCAAGTATTCTAATTGTATACAAAAAATGAAGTAAATGCCACCATTAGTTCTGCGGAAATTAGTTCATAAAATTAGAAACGATTTTTCAAATTACGCTGTACACCATTAAGGGGAGATATACAACTAGATGGTCGAAAAAATCGATTTAGAAGCTATGAACATTCCGTCGACCGTAGAAGACCTACACTATGGGCCTGGTATCGATGATTCCATGTAAGTTGACAAATTTCATGATTTATTCATTCCCAAATTTTCAAACGCGTTTTTCTCAAAACCCCGTTTTTCAAATCGCTACCCAAAATTTCTCGAAAACCAATGAACCGATTGCCTTGAGGTTTTTTGTGGTTATTCTATACACCATTATCTAGTACTTGTCATAGGATTTTTTTCCGTTACTTAGTTTTTGTTTTATAGGCAAAATAATAACTAATTTTTGGCCCAAAAATCACTATTTATGTTCAAACATCCGCCATTTTGTCATAAATCGATATTTCCAAAATCGGCTATGACGAGTACTAGATTATAGTATCTAATTTAATAATCTTTTTGGTTTTTTTTTTTCAGATGATTTTTGAAGAAGCGCCAGTGGGTACCGTATACGCAGATTTTTTTACGACGCTCCAAGGATCATACAATATCCTTGTATATTTTTGATATTTTTAAATAAAGAAAATTAAACATATTTTTGAATGTATATACTTTTAGATAATTATAACCCCAATCCGAAATTTCAAATAGTTGTCCTTCAAAATATTCACAAAAATGACCTCTTTTCCGGCTCCTAGGTGTATATTCCCCTTAACGGGTAACACGTAGCTGGTGACCGGAAAAACGAGAAATTTTCGCGATTTTTGTCCGGGAAAACGTGTGAAGGTTTTCAATTTTTTTGTCTACATTAAAGAGTATGGGTTTAAGTATCTTTTACAATGTTTGTATTGACAAATATTTATAAATGTGGTAAATACAATGGTTTGTGCAGACCGCTGTTTGAAAAACGTCCATAGCGGTGCCCACTGCTGGTCGTAAACAATTCTCGAAGGTACTCACCATTTTTCAGAAGATTCAGAACGAAGAGGTACAACGCAAAGCGTAACATTTTCACCCTGTGAAATTTCGTGTAGAACTGAGGCATAGCGATACTTCACGAGGCCTTAACATGCACGAATTCCATGCGGGCTGTGACGTATTCGCGCCCTCATGTTTCGGGGAAAGTAAATGCTTTTATGCGTTGTCGCGATAAGCGCCCTCCAACAGGTACGCGTATCTCGTTTCCGGTGCAGAGCGCGTGTCGAAAGTGAACGAGAAAGTGTTATATCTGCGTGCGCGAGTTGAAACGAATTTCTCTTTCTACAGCCGAACGTGTAATGACGATTATTCAAATGTGCCGGTTTGTCGCACATGTGCGAGCGGCAATGATCCAAACGGGGATCTACTTCCGGTGTAAACAGAGGCTTTCTCGAGGGTCGCCGGTTTCCGTTCATATTCAATTTTCGGTAATCGAAAAATGACAGATAAAGAACAAGAGCTTGATGAATCAACGAGCGTAACGGTCGAGGATGATTTTGCCAGACCGGAAATGCAAGAAGCCAGGGCTTTCTTGCGCGAAAGATTCCTCCGCGTTGTCACCGGCGTTGTGGGTAAGATTTTTCACATCGAGGACACATAACCTCTATGTTACTTCGGAGTTTACAAAATGATGATGGGTCCGATGATCAGCAATTCCCAAAGCATTGGCTGTAAAAAAACACTCGAAGAAAGGCCATTTACTCATGAGTTGACAAATTTACAGACTATTTTCTACCAAAAATATATTTTTCACTTGACACTAACAACCATTACGAAATGTAGTATCTGAAAATGCAAATTGCACTTACCGTTCGGAAGTTTTTCGGAATAAAGAGTTTTCTCTTCATCTTAATGTTTAGAGTCTTAAGGCGCAGTTCAGGGTGTACCACGTGATGTATGAGCGCGAGAAAGATAGCTGAAATTTTCGAAGTGAATTCTCAGAGATGAATAATATTTAGAGCAAAAGAAAATCGTCAAGTTCTGCGTCAGGGAAAACTCCAGAGCCTGATGCTTTGTTTTTCCTCGAAAACTTAGCCATCTATGAGAAGACTGAGTTGAAAGATTTGTGAGGTTATGTATGACCTTGTACATGTCCTTAATGGACTACAAAAGGCAATTCGCAGAGCGAGTTATCGGTGTAGCGACTTTCAGTAATTCATTCGAGGAACTTTGCATTGCGCTTCGGTTATATCCGCAGGAAAACCTTCGGAGTTCATTCTCCACGAGAACTCAAAAGTGACGGGTGAATTTCGTGGCTGCGACGTCGATGGCCTCGAGGTGTATGTCAGAAATCTGGAAACTCCGTTGGGAAAGGTGCCCGAGGCGACACTCAGAAGTACGGACATCGTTCATTTCACGGTCAAAGATATCGCGTCGCAGCAATAGTCGATCCATCTCTAGTAGCAGTGAGATCGGCACTTCCGTTTCGGTAGAAACGACTTTTTTTCACTTTTTTATAACAATCGATTACTCAAGGCATTCCTTTCACGGCACCGAGTATTTAACAATTAGCTGATTTTTGTCTACAGCGAAGTAAAAATGCTTTCCAGTATACTGGTCAAATTTCAAGCCACGTTACCTAATTTCTATCTATGAAGTTCTATCTAATAAACTGCTTCATGCGGGTGAAGAATTCTAAAGATTCCAAAACAACGATAAAAACAGGGGGTCACAGGATGTTTAGAAAAAATAATAATGATGAAACTTGGAAAAATGTGACCGGTAGATTTTTTGTAGCCGCGACTTTTCAGTAAAAATGTAAAAATGTCGAAATCTACTAAATTTGACGCTTTTGAAGTTTGCATAGTTGGAATGCAACGAAAATTCTTTTATTTTCATTATCGAATATATTTTCTTTCCAATTCATATTGTACATTTTTTAAAAGGATCCTGAAAAATGTTTGAGTGCTTTTTGTAGCCCAACTCCGCCAAAGAAATGCTTTGGCATTCTGTAAAAATTAGTTTTCGTTGCGTTCCAACAAACTTCAACACTATTAAATTTTCGCGGAATTTTTTATTCCAGTTTATCGTTGGGAATCAATAAATGATTGTAGCTTATTTTTTATTAAGCGAGACTGTAATTGATCGATGATTCAGAAGGGCCCTGCTTATGCCCCCGCAAAATAAGGCCCTCCGTGAAAGGGATACCTTAACTCGACCAACCTGGTTCGTGAGTACTTTCGTTGCATCCCAACAAAGAACGATCAATAATTACACGCAATTATGCATACCCGTACCATGAATTGATATTTATTTTCAACGCGAGTCGACAACATATATTGGTCCTCTATATACAAAATTAACAACTACGATCGACGCATATTCAGCATGGTGTTGATTTCCGATATTATCCTCCTCAGGTGGTCGATGATTTCTTTCAGATGGCGATTCTTCGAAATCACTTGCTGCAATAAAAATAGAAATCAACATTCATCGTGCATTGAAATTGGGTAGAGAGCCGATTCGGTACGAACCTCCATGGCGTCTTTGCTCTCTTCGCAGGCTAGACGATAAGCCTCTGACGTCTTTTTCTCGTCGGACTTCATGTCCCATTCCTCCTTCAACGGTATGAGACTCTCTATGTGAGTGTACTCCATTCCCTGTAGCTGACAGTTCTCGTTGCACTTTTCGTAAATCAGCCGCAGCCGTCGGAACAGCAATTTTATCATCCTCAGCTGCTCTTGTACTTTGGCTTTCTTCTCGTTGGCTATATTGGCCCCTTGCGCCGTACCTTGAACCAAAACAGATTTTGCGCGTCGTTACACGTACTCGACTGTTGATTTTCACAAATTTCCTCAAGATTCTTACAAATTTCCTCAGGATTCTTACAAATTTCCAAATATGAGACAATCGCACATCTTTTTAGTACTGAAATTTTCAGATATCCGGTTTTGTTGTTTCTGCAGAGGGACAGTATAATTGAGACCAAAAATTAGGATGAGGTACTTGAACATTGCTTACTTATCGTTTATCGTTTGTTCTAGTGGACATTTTTGAAAATATCCATTTTTGGATTTCGACGGATTCTCAAAATATAACGGTTGAAAAATATGCACTGGAAATTTAGAGCCGAGCCGTTCAAAATTGCGAAAATGACCACGATATTGCAAAAATCACTTCACCGGTCAACTTAAAATTTTACAAGCTTCGTTTACAGATAAAAAAGCAGCGCTCGAACGAAGAAATTTCTTTTTTCATGCATAGTTTTTGTTTATGAACGAAAATAGAGCGTTCTTTTTCACCGAAAATTGATAATTTCACGTTGGACCGCGGCCACTTTTTTTTTAAATCAATATTTTATTTAATTCATTATTTTATGCAAACACTAAACGCGTTTGCTTTTTTAATTTCGGATGATTTATTTCCGAGCCGCTGCGGTCACCGCGAAGGACATTTTTCAATCTGCACAAAGCATTGCATTTACCACATTTATAAATATCTTCCAATACAGAAATTATAAAACATACTTGAAACCATACTCTTTAAGGCCTTAGGCGTATAAAATCATGTGCGAAGTTAACATTTTTTTCCGTATGAAAAAGTGATTCACTCATAAAATTAATTACACACCTATTTAGTATGAATATGAAGCTGTTAGAAAAACTATATATTTTTTTTCGATGTACAAAATGGCCGACTACTCGAAACTTCTCGTAAGAGCTTTTTTCCAATTGGCGTGACAAATAACTTCAACAATTTTCACTCGATTTACTTCAAATTTCAAAGTTATGTTCCTAATTACATTTCGCAGAGAAGTACGTACGGAATTTCTGATTAATCGAAATTTTTTACTGAAAATTCATTTTTTACGTTCAAATACCTACAACTTTTGAATAAAACAATATTTTTACAGTCCGTACGTACTTCTCTAGGTATTCTAATGTAGATTGACGAGAATTTTTCTTTTTTGTTCTAGATAAAAAAAAGATAAAAGAAAATATTAGTATTCGGCCATCTTGTACATCGCAAAATAAAATATACATTTTCTAACAGTTTGATATTCATACTAAATAGATGCGTAATTAATTTTATGAGCGAATCACTTTTTCATACGAAACAAAAATTGTTGAATTCGCACATGATTTTATACCTAAAACCTACCTTTTTATAAGTAAAAAGAGAAAAACGAAAAAACAGCACATCTTTTCACAGAAAAAATCCACAAAAATTGCTCTTTTTCCGACCACGAGGTGTAACCAGTTCATTTCGTGGGGTAGAAGTTTGCATTCTTGGAATGCAACGACAATTCTTTTCGATTTCTTATTTCCATTATTATCGAAAATCATAACTTGCAAATTTGTTGTAGATCGATAAATAAGAATTCTAAAAATGGTTTGCATGATTGTCGTCGCTCAAATCGACCAAAGAAAATTTGGGACATTTAAACAAATCATTTTCGTTGCTTGCCAGATACAAATTTCAACGTCATTTAATTTCGCTTGCAGAGCTTTTTTCAAAAGAAAGCCAGCATGAAAATCGAACGATGATCCAATGAACTGTAAATTTCTAGCGTGCAGATAAAATTGCAATTGCTTCGCCGATCGAATTGCATGTTTTCTATTTGCTAACAAACTCGCAAGTTGTGAATTTTCTACCAAAATCCCTAGTTTCTCATTCCTTATCGAAACTGCAAGTTTCTAATTCGTTAGTGAAACCGCAATTTTCCCATCTCTCAGTAAAATCGTACTCTTTCAGGTGTCAATAAAAATGTTAAGCTTCCGCTTCGCTAGTAAAATTCCGATTTTCTCTTTTCCCAGTAACATCGCGTGATTTACTATTCGAATTCCGAGTCTAATTTTCCAGTAAAATCGCAAGTCTCCAATTAGCTAGAAAGAAAAAACAAGTTAACTTGCAAGTTAACTTAACTCCCCACAATAGTAAGTCTCTTCGTTTGCGTTACGTCCATACCTCATTCTCATTTTAATTTGAGCCATCCAACCCCAAAATCGCAAACCCGTACATTCTTTCGCATGAACAAAATCTCGTTAGCAAGGAAAACCTCGTTTTACTAGTCCTCCATGTCAGTTTCTCGAGTGTGCAACACGAATAGTCTCGTTACCGTTCGGAGGCTGCAGAACTTTGAGCGTTTGAAAGATTTCCAGTGCTCTGCTGATGATGTCTTGTACGGTCTCTTGGCCGAACTTGCACAGGCTGACGGTGTTGAATTCCTTGTTCTGTTGCTGTTGGGCGGGTGGTTGGGTCGGGGGTACGGGAGTCTGAGGCGTAGTGGCTTGTCCGCTGGCCTGATTGCTCTGCTGCGTGTGAACCGTTTGTTGTTGCTGCTGTTGTTGCTGTTGTTGTTGTTGCATCTGCATCTGTTGCTGCTGCTGCATTTGCTGCATCTGTTGTTGCATGGCGGTCTGTTGCGCCATTTGTTGTTGTTGCTGTGCCATGACCTGTTGGGCACTGGGCATGCCCATGCCGCCCGTTCCAACGCCGCTTGCGCCGCCGACACCTACGCCCGTGCCAAATTGTTGAGGACTCATTATGCCTGTCAAGAACAAGATTCGTGGAGGAGCGTCGAATTTGACGGGAGGGTGTCCTCCGTCTCTCGGTGGGCGCACGCAGGCTTCTTACCTCCCTGCTGCGCTCCCATCAATCCCGTTACCATCTGTCCTCCGCCGAATTGATTCCTCATGGTGGATTGTTGCGTACCCGGGAATCCGGAAGGAAACGGATGCTGTTGACCTGCCATTTACGTGCTTCGCTCCTGAGACTCGCCGGCGAAAGAAAAGGCTAGCTCGAGGCAGCGCGTTTGCGCTACTCTGGTTTCTCAGCGTTTCTCCTTCACGCAGCGACAATCCTCACGAGCTTTGGCGCCTCTTTTTCAACCAGGATCGTCGCGGTGACGCGTTTCGACGGGAAAACTTTTTCATCCGTCCACCAATGAGTTTGAGGACGGAATCATCGTTTCAATTCGAACATCGATGGCAACAGGCTCGGTGGCGTGTTTCGAGACGTGCACGTTCTTCGAGCATATACTTCGATAGGCTTTTTTTAGGTTAGGTTACGAACGAGCTTACTCCGCATCGAGTTATCTCATCTTTCGGACTTTATCAGCTCGTCTGTATTGCGGAAGAACGAGTCACGGCTCTGAGCGTACCACGATGTTTGAAAGTTTGTCTCGGTAACGGGACAAATGTGTACGTGGTTTCGGTGTTGATGAAATAGGTTATGTGATTACTTGTCGCTACGACGGAGCTTGCCGCACCGGCCGATGATCGCGATACATCGCACAAGGCTCACCGCGACTGAATTCTTTCATTTTTCATTCTTGTGTACGCTACTTTTGACGAGTGTCATTTGTTGCTGATAATGACATCATAAGCTGCTGCACGCTATACGTATATACGTGACACTCAGCGGAGACGCAAGATTAGGACGAGATTCTCCGGTGCGAGCTTGCTCAAGTGGCGCTTTTTCGTAGCGATCGATGCGCGAAGTCGCTACGTCGCGTTTACCCTGCTCCGCCGATGTTATGGCATAATTACTGCATGTGGATAAGGTAGGTAGCATTTGTGTAGTCTACGACGTTACCATGTTTGCACAGCCTAATAGTTTGGATACTTGATTTTCGCACAAATTTGCGATTAAGGGGAGATATACACCTAGGAGCCGGAAAAACGTCATTTTTGTGAATTTTTTCAAGGAAAACTATTTGAAATTTCGGATTGGGCTTTTAATTATCTAAAAGTACAAACATTCAAAAATATGTTTAATTTTCTTTATTTAAAAATATCAAAAATATACAAGGATATTGTTTGATCCATGGAGCGTCGTAAAAAAATCTGCGTATACGGTACCCACTGGCGTTTCTTCAAAAATCATCTGAAAAAAAAAACCAAAAAGATTATTAAATTAGATACTATAATCTAGTACTTGTCATAGCCGATTTTGAAAATATCGATTTATGACAAAATGGCTGACGTTTGAACATAAATAGTGATGGGCCAAAAATTAGTTATTATTTTGCTTATAAAACAAAAACTAAGTAACGGGGAAAAAAATCCTATGACAAGTACTAGATAATGGTGTATAGAATAACCACGAAAAACCTCAAGGCAATCGGTTCATTGGTTTTCGAAAAATTTTGGGTGCCGATTTGAAAAACGTGGTTTTGAGAAAAACGCGTTTGAAAATTTGGGAATGAATAAATCATGAAATTTGTCAACTTACATGGAATCATCGATACCAGGCCCATAGCGTAGGTCTTCTACGGTCGACGGAATGTTCATAGCTTCTAAATCCTCGACCTCAACCATCTAGGTGTATATCTCCCCTTAAAAAGGTCGTTATCACGGTGTCAAGAGTTATTCCGATAATTAGTCAAAACGATTTCCGTGGCGTTAAAATATGAAAGTCGATTGCGATAGACTTTTTTTCACAAGGAAGAAGATTCTGCTGGTCTAAAATCGATACCTTCAGTAGTTTCCGAGATATCGATAATTTTTTATTCCATCAAAAGTGAATGCGAAAGTATCGCGTAAATATAATCGGAAGGTACATCAAGTTGTTCCGCTTTGATGAGCCCCGGGGTAGATAAAACTGATTGTGAAAAGAAATTGTCGTCGGTACATTTGTCCAGTCACTTAAGTTCCCAAACACTCCGCTGTTATTTCGGGACCTTGCGACGTGCCCCCGTTGTTTCTTTTCACGTTTCTGTTCTACTTTTTCCCTCAGCGCAAAACGTGCGTGACCGTTAGGAAACAAGCGTTGCTTTCATCGATTGGGCAAGATGATGCATGGCTGTACGAATGATGTAGATATTTGTTGGCGTATCGAGACGTAGATGGAAGATTTTCATCATTTTTCATCTCACCTTTTCCTCGAGGGGACACCGGGAATGAACGATTGGATGGTGAAAAGTTTATACACGACGAAACGAGTCACGATTCGTAGAGCATCTGTGCAATCACCGATACATTTGTGCAAACAACCGAGTACTTTGGTGGGGGGCTGCGGCGCGCTTCGTTCTGTGGACTATAGTACGTTCTTTCGAAAGGAAAATAATTTATTTATGTCGCCCCGGAACTGAATAACTGGCAATTAATAGCACAGTTGTTATTTTTATACAGGAAAAAAAAAGTTATCGCGTTTAATCCTTTTTGCTATGGTGGCACTGTGAGTGCCACCTGTTTTAGAACCATTTTCTGAGCAATTTCGACCGAATTTCCGAACTTTTTTTGGCGTTTCAGCATCAGTCATATATTCAAGAATAAGAATTGATGTGAAATAATTTAAAATCATGGATGATTTTGTTTATGCGCATAAAAAACCTTAACAAATTGCAATGGTTCTAGATAAAATTCATCATCTCCGAAAAGTTTTGACGTTTTTGCGTTAAAGTCGCCACTCGGGGGTCCAGTAGAATTTTGAATCCGCTATCTTGAATTGTGGAGATTTGATTGAGCATTCATAATCAGCGACCCCAAAAATCCAAGAATATACATTTTCATCGTATTTGCACCGTTTCACGAATTTTTATCCGCCATATTGAATTTTGAAATTCGGAGCTAAGATTCGTCTTCAGCGACCCCAAATACCCCCGATTGCTAATTTTTTCGTTCATCGGGAAACTTTTTGCATTTCCGTCCGCCATTTTGAATTGTGGAATTCTGAACTCAGATTCGTCATCAGCGACCACAAAAACCCCCGAGTAATGAATTTCAAGTCGATTGGACTAAAGGAAAAATGTGTGATACAAAGGGTTAAGGCCTTAGGCCACAGTAACGAGTATAAAATCATGTGCGAATTTAACAATTTTTTTCGTATGAACAAGTGATTCACTCATAAAATTAATTACACATCTATTTAGTATGAATATCAAGCTGTTAGAAAATATATACATAATTTTTTACGATGTAAAAAATGGCCGACTACTCGAAATGTCTCGAAACAGCTTTTTTCCAATTGGCGTGACAAATAACTTCAACAATCAGTGGCTCACCGGCCCTTAAGGGGGTCGGGACTAGCCGATTGTGGTTGGATTCGTGGGGGCAGTGGTTAGGCTATATGCTGGTCAGGGTTCCTTCGGGTTCTCGGCGGGTGAGCCACGTTGTTATTAGCTCGGGCAGCGGCCTGCAGAGCCTTTAGAGTATTGGAAAGTCACTCGGCTTCGCCAGTAGTCACACTTCGACCCGCTTCTGGGTGTAAAGTGGTAGCCTGGCAAGTGCTTGTTGCCACCATCGGGCGTATCCCGATCCCGGACCTTATGGTGGTCGTGTCGTTTAAGGCGGGATATACATTTGCAACGATCAAAAAATGGATTTCTTTTTTTTCGAACGATAGAACTATATATGTAGAATACTTTTCCAAAGTTTCAAAGCGAAATTCGAAAAACTTCAAACGTTACAGCCCGTCAACGCGTAACAGCGATTATTCAAATGTGTCGGTTTAGCCGGCTTCTACTTCCAGTGTAAACACAGGCTTTCTCGACGGTCGCCGGGTTTCCTCACGTATTCAATTTTCGGTAATCGAAAGATGACGGATAAAGAACAAGAGCTTGATAAATCAACGAACGTAACGGTCGAGGATGATTTTTCCAGACCGGAAATGCAAGAAGCCAGGGCTTTCTTGCGCGAAAGATTCCTCCGCGTTGTCACCGGCGTTGTGGGTAAGATTTTTCACGTCGAGCACACATAACCTCTATATTACTTCGAAGTTTACAAAACGATGATGGGTCCGATGATCAACAATTCCCAAAGCATTCGCTGTAAAAAAAACACTCGAAGAAAGGCCATTTATTCATGAGTTGAACAATTTACGGACTATTTTCTACCAAAAATATATTTTTTACTTGACACTAACATTCTTTACGAAATGTAGTATTTGAAAATGCAAATTGCACTTACCGTTCGGAAGTTTCTCGGAATAAAGTTTTCTCTTCATCTTAATGTTTAGAGTCTTAAGGCGCAGTACAGGATGTACCACGTGATGTATGAGCGCGAGAAAGATAGCTGAAATTTTCGAAGTGATTTCTCAGAGATGAATAATATTTAGAGCAAAAGAAAATCGTCAAGTTCTGCGTCAGGGAATTCTCCAGAGCCGGATGCTTTGTTTTTCCTCGAAAACTTAGCCATCTATGAGAAGACTGAGTTGGAAGATTTGTGAGGTTATGTATGACCTCGTACATGCCCTTAATGGACTACACAAGGCAATTCGCAGAGCGAGTTATTGGTGTAGCGACTTTCAGTAATTCATTCGAGGAACTTTGCATTGCGCTTTGGTTATATCCACTGGAAAACCTTCGGAGTTCAATCTCAACGAGAACTCAAAAGTGATGGGTGAATTTCGTGGCTGCGACGTCGATGGCCTCGAGGTGTATGTCAGAGATCTGGAAACTCCTTTGGGAAAAGTGCCCGAGGTGACACTCAGAAGTACGGACATCGTTCATTTCACAGTAAAAAATATCACGTCGCAGCAATAGCCGATTCATCTCTAGTAACTGTGAGCTTGGCACTTCCGTTTACGTTGAAACGACTTTTTCTTCACTTTTTTATAACAATCGATTACTCAAGGTATTCCTTTCACGACACCGAGTATTTAACAATTAGCTGATTTTTGTCTACAGCGAAGTGAAAATACTTTCCAGTATACTGGCCAAATTTCAAGCCACGTTACATAATTACTATCTATGAAGTTCTATCTAATAAACTGCTTCATGCAGGTGAAGAATTCTAAAGATTCCGAAACAACGATAAAAACAGGGGGTCACGGGATGTTTAGAAAAAATAATAATGACGAAACTTGGAGAAATGTGACCGGTACATTTTTTGTAGCCGCGACTTTACAGTAAAAATGTAAAAATGTCTAAATCTACTAAATTTGACGCTTTTGAAGTTTGCATAGTTGGAATGCAACGAAAATTCTTTTATTTTCATTATCGAATATATTTTCCCTCCGCGAAAGGAATACTCTAACTCGACCGACCTGGTTCATGAGTACTTCCGTTGCATCCCAACAAAAAAACGATCCATAAATTACAAGCAACTTTGCATACCCGTACGATAAATTGATATTTATTTTTAACGCGAGTCGACGACGTATAGCGATCCTCTATATACAAAATTAACAACTACGATCGGCGCATATTCAGCATGGTGTTAATTTCCAGTATTATCCTCCTTAGGTGATCGATGATTTCTTTCAGATGACGATTCTTCGGAATCATTTGCTGCGATAGAAATAAAAATCAAGATTTATCGAAATTAGGTAGAGAGCCGATTCGGTACGAACCTCCATGGCCTCTTTTCTCTCTTCGCAGGCTAGACGATAAGCCTCCGACGTCTTTTTCTCGTCGGACTTCATGTCCCATTCCTCCTTCAACGGTATGAGACTCTCTATGTGAGTGTACTCCATCCCCTGTAGCTGACAGTTCTCGTTGCACTTTTCGTAAATCAGCCGCAGCCGTCGAAACAGAAATTTTATCACCTTCAGCTGCTCTTGCACTTTGGCTTTCTTCTCGTTGGCTATATTGGCCCCTTGCGCTGTACCTTGGACCCGAAAGATTTTGCGCGTCGTTACACGTACTCGACTGTTGATTCTTACAAATTTCCTCAAGGGGTTAGGCCACAGTAACCGGTATAAATGCATGTGCGAATTTAACAATTTTTTTTTTCGTATGAAAAAGTGATTCACTCATCATATTAATTACACATCTATTTAGTATGAATATCAAGCTGTTAGAAAATATATCTATTTTTTTTCGATGTACAAAATGGCCGACTACTCGAAACAGCTTTTTTCCAATTGACGTGACAAATAACTACGACAATTTTCACTCGATTTACGTCGAATTTAAAAGTTATGGTCCTAATTGCATTTCGCAGAGAAGGGCGTTCGGAATTTCTGATTAATCGAAAACTTTTCATTTCATGAGCAGTTTATAAGCAGTTATAACGAAATTTCTCACTGAAAATTCATTTCTTAAGTTTAAATACCTACAATTTTTGAAGAAAAAAAATATTTGTTAAATTTCGTACGTACTTTTCTAGGTATTCTAATGTACATTGACGAGAATTTTTGTTTTTTGTGCTAGGTAAAAAATTGCGGATGCTAAATGTCACGCCGCGGAGCGCCTAAAAAAAGATAACTAAAGAAAATATTAGTAGTCGGCCATTTTGTACATCGAAAAAAAAAATATATTTTCTAACAGCTTGATATTCATACTAAATAGAAGTGTAATTCATTTTATGAGTGAATCACTTTTTCATACGAAAAAAATTGTTAAATTCGCACATGATTTTATACCCGTTACTGTGGCCTAACCCCTTAAGATTCTTCCAAATTTCCAAAGATGAGAAAATCGGACATCTTTGTACTTAAATTTTTCGATGTCCGACTTCGTTGTTTTTGCAGAGGGACAGTATAATTGAGAAAAAAATTAGGATTAGATACTTGAATATTGCTTTCTTATCGTTTAAGGGCTTACTACTACTGGAAATCTTTGAAAATATCGAATTCTCAAAATATAACACGTGAAAAATGTTCTCTGATAATTTGAAGCCGAGCCGTTCGAAATTAAGGGCGTTATGGGCGTTTATAAGTAGGTTCAACGAACCGGCGAACTATAAAGGCGTTTTTTTCAAAATTATTTTTTCAAAATCAGTCACCACGATATCTCAAAAATCACTGAACTGATCAACTTTAAATTTCACAAGTTTCTTTTACATTCCGAAAAGCAGCGCTCGAACGAAAGTATTCCTTTTTCCCATTCCGTTTTTTTTATGAACGAAAATAGAATGTTTTTCACCGAAAGTCCATCATTTCACTTTGGACCGTGGCCATTTCTTTTTTAATGAATATTTGATTAAATCCTTCGTCCGATCACTGGATAATTTCATGCAAAAACGAAATACTTTTGATTTTTTAATTTCGGATGATTCATTTCCATGGTATCTACCACATTTATAAATATCTTTCAATACTAAAATTATAAAAGATACTTGAAACCATACTGTTTAATGCAAGCCAATCGAGAAAATTGACAAACAGCACATCTTTTCCCAGAAAAAATCCACGAAATTTCATGGTCTTGAAGTTTTCATCCTTTGAACGCAACGACAATTCTTTTCGATTTCTTATTTTGATTATTATCGAAAGTCATAACTTGCAAATTTGTTGTCGATCGCTGAATAAGAATTCTAAAAATGGTTTGCACGATTGTCGTAGCTCAAATCGACCAAAGAAAATTTTTGGAAAAAATATTATTTTCGTTGCTGCCAGATGCAAACTTCAACGTCATTGAATTTCGCTTGCAAAGCCTTTTCTATAAGACTGCCAACGTGCTGGTAAAATTGCAATCGATTTGCCGATCGGATCGCATGTTTTTAATTTGCTAATAAAATCGGAAGTTGCGAATTTGCTACCAAAATCCCGTTTCTCATTCTTTATCGAAACTGCGAGTTTCTAATTCGTTAGTGAAACGTCAATTTTTCAATGTCTCGTCAAAATCGTACGCTTCCATTTGACAATAAAAATTTGATGCTTCCGCTTCGCTAGTAAAATCCCCTTTTTCTCTTTGCCCCGTGAAATCCTGTCTGATTTGCTATTCGAATTCCAACTCCCTAACTTTCTAGTGAAATTGCAAGTCTCAAATTAATTAGAAAAAAAAAAAAAAAAACAAGTCATCTTAACTCCCTACAATAGCAAGTTTCTTTGCTTGCATTACGCCCATATCTCACTCTCATTTCAATTTGATACGATGCACGTTACACCCTTTAAACCCTTTCCAACTGTTATGTAGTAATCCGACCCCAAAGTCGCAACCCCATACATTCTTCTGCACACACAAAATGCCGTTAGCAAGGGAAAGTTCGTTTTACTAGTTCTCCACGTCAGTTTCTCGAGTGTGCAGCACGAAGAGTCTCGTTACCGTTCGGAGGCTGCAGAACTTTGAGCGTTTGAAAGATTTCCAGTGCTCTGGTGATAATATCTTGTACGGTCTCCTGGCCCAACTTGCACAGGCTGACGGTGCTTAATTCCTTGTTCTGTTGCTGTTGGGCGGGTGGTTGGGTGGGGGGTACGGGAGTCTGAGGCGTAGTGGCTTGTCCGCTGGCCTGATTGCTCTGCTGCGTGTGAACCGTTTGTTGTTGCTGCTGTTGTTGCTGTTGTTGTTGTTGCATCTGCATCTGTTGCTGCTGCTGCATTTGCTGCATCTGTTGTTGCATGGCGGTCTGTTGCACCATTTGTTGTTGTTGCTGTGCCATGACCTGTTGGGCACTGGGCATGCCCATGCCGCCCGTCCCAACGCCGCTTGCGCCGCCGACACCTACGCCTGTGCCAAATTGTTGAGGACTCATTATGCCTGTCGAGAACAAGATTCGTAGAAGAGCGTCGAATTCGACGGGAGGGTGTCCTCCGTCTCTCGGTGGGCACACGCAGGCTTCTTACCTCCCTGCTGCGCTCCCATCACTCCCGTTACCATCTGTCCTCTGCCGAATTGATTCCTCACGGCGGATTGTTGCGTACCCGGAAACCCGGAAGGAAACGGTTGCTGTTGACCTGCCATTTGCGTTCTTCGCTCCTGAGACTCGCCGGCGAAAGAAAAAGCTGGCTCGAGGCAGCGCGTTTGCGCTACTCTGGTTTTTCAGCGTTTCACCTTCACGCAGCGACAATCGTCACGAGCTTTGGCGCCTCTTTTTCAACCAGGATCGTCGCGGTGACGCGTTTCGACGAGAAAACTTTTTCATCTGCCTACCAATGACCTTGAGGACGGAATCATCGTTTCAATTCGATTGTCAATGGCGACACGCGCGGTGGCGTGTTTCGAGACGTGCACGTTTTTCGATCAAATACTTCGATAGGATTTTTTTTAGGTTAGGGTACGAACGAGGTCGCACCGCATCGAATTATTCTCACCTATCGGACCTTATTGGCTTGTCTATTTTGCGGAAGAACGACGACTCACCGCCCTGAGCGTACGACGGTGTTTGAAAATTTGTCTCGGCAACGGGGGAATGTACGTGGTTTTGGTGTTGAAATAGGTTATGTGATTACTTGTCGCTACGATGAAGCTTGAAGCACCGGCCGATGATCGCGATTTATCGAACAGGGCTCACCGCGACTGAATTCTTCAATTTTTCATTCTTGTGTACACTAATTTTGACGAGTGTCCAAAGGCGGACCCAGCCAGGGGCAGGGGGGCCGCAGTCCCACCCCGCCCCTTGAAGAAAAAATTAAGCTAATTCTCTGTTGTCCTGCCCCCCCTCCGCACCGCGGTTCTGCGAAACTAATATGACCTTCCTCCCCCATAGCTTAGACCTTCGGTACGCTCTTGAAGTGTTATTTGTTATTGACATCGTAAGCTGTTGCACGATATACGGTATATACACGAAACTCAGTGGCGACACGAGACTAGGATGAGATTCTGCGAATACCGAATACAGGACTTGCTCACGTGGCGCTTTTTCGTAGCGGTCGACGCGTGAACTCGCTACGCCGCGCTTACCCTGCTCCGCCGATGTAGCAGTCTCCGACACGCGTTCCAGTCGGTATACCAGAGCAGCGGGAATTTTAAAGCGCGATGATTTTTTATTTTCAACATTACGCGAAATTCTTGTCTTTGTCGTGTCGTTTACGCGAAATATAAGAAGCATTGTGCAAAGACATCCTGCAGGATCTTTGCGAAAAATAAAATCTTAGCGATTTAACACAGTTGCTTAGGAACAATCGTATACTACTCAAGTGTTTTTACGAGAGACTTGAACTGAGGTTTCACCATTTTACACAATCTTGAAGTTTCCATCTTTAAAATTCAACGAAAACTGAAACAACATTTATTCTTTCATTTTCTTCGTCGTCCAAAATCTTATGCGGCGAATTTGGTCTTCAGATTTCGTACAAGGATCCTAAAAAAATATTCAAATGTTTTGCGTAGCTCAAATTAGCCGAAAAAAAAGATAAGGCTACTGGAATTTCGCTGCGTTCGAACGATGTAAACTTCAGTATCACGAATTTAGGAGATCCAAGACGAAATATTGTCCAACGCGAAGTCGAATCTTCTATCGACATACACGTGGAGAAATTTTTTGGGGAGTCCCCAGATTCTACAGGACTTTGATAGAGTCGCCGCACGTTTGAAATCTACTTTGGAATCCAGGAAAGTGGATTTCGATTGACTTTTTCACAAGAAAAATATGTTGCTGGTCATATCAATAGATCGATTAGTTTTCGAGATATCGATGAAATTTTTGTTGTTCTCAAAAGTAAATTGCGAAAGTATCGCATAAATATAATTAAAAGCAATAAACTAATAAAGTTGTTCCTTTTCATGGAAATCTTTAGTAAAAGGCGGAAGTATCACGCAAATAAACCAAAAAAGTAAACAAAATTGTTGCCTGCCTCAAAGTGCAGTAAAATAAATAAGAAACGATAATTACGGCCGATTCTTAGTGATGTGATTCAAATCGATTTGTGAAATATACTTTTTCAAGCGGTTTATACTTTTTAACAGAGGTTGGAACGTTGGCCACAACCTAAGATTAAGGGGTTACCCCCACTTGCGATTTTGAAAAAATCGATTTTTTTATTGCATTTTTTTGAACTATAAGTATCCGGGCCCATACTTCTGTATGGGCCCGGAATAGATGACTCTATGTGGAGTTTACAAAAAAAATATTTTCTTCGTGTAAACTGAAATTGAAACTTTAAACGCGTTTTTCTCGAAATGGCATTTCTGAAGTCGGTGGCTAAGATTACTCGAACACTAATGAACCGATATTCTTGAAATTTTGCAGGCTTATTTAATACATAAAAATGTAGTCTTTGATCGTTCGATTTTTTTTCGGAAAAAATGGCCGTTTTATAGCCAAAATATATTAGCCTAATATTTTTTAAAATCCTTCGATTAAAGACTAGTTTATACTTATATTTGACTAAATCCATCCGCATTTTTTTTTTCACATGATCCACTTCGCCGCACTGTTGGTCACCGCAAACCGTGTATATAAAAACATTATTTCATTGACAGCCATTTGCCACTAAACGATGTAATATTTTTCAATAAAAAAATGACTGAAAGTTCTTCAAGATGTGTTCTTTAACATGGTACATTGATCGATTAAAAAAGTTTTGTAGTTTTCTTTAAAAAAATTCATGAAAAAGGCCTTTTTTGCGCTACAAGTGGGGGTAATGCCTTAAAACAAATATATATATATATACTATATATATATATATATATATATATATATATATATATATATATATATATATATATATATATATATATACACTGAGCCTACAATTTTTTCACATTTTTTCACCTAACAAAACGAGAGATAAAAAATAGTTTAAGGGGCTACACCAGTGTGACACTTTAAAAAAATCGATTTTTTGCCTTTTTCGACAGTTTATACTTTCAAGAATATCCTGTAAAAATTTCACGGCCGTATCTCTAATCATTTCATCTTGCAAAAATCGATAGTTAAATCTTTAAATGCGTTTTTCTCGAAATGAGATTTTTCAAATTTGCTGACATTGTAACTCAAAGAGCAATTATCCGATTGACTTGAAATTTGAACTGAGTACTCTTGAATATATTTACTCTACAATGGCGAAGGATATTTTTGATTGGATGACAATTGACGATTTGGCATTGAAAAAACGACCATTTTATAGGCCAAAAAACAGACTTTTTTTCATAACTACGCTATTTTGTTAGGTTTTGATATTTTTTCGCAAATCCTACGTCATTGTGCAGGAAATACCTTCCAGTTTAATGAATTTTTTTTCCTTTTTCGGTTTCAGCTACTCAATCAGCCGGAGTCATGTCAGCAGTGGAGGAACTTTTTTTTTGGCGCCTCCGAAGGCAGCGCATAAGTCGCTTGGATCTCAATATTTTTCTATGAAAAAATTATGTAATATAGGTCAAATATAGCCAAATATATTCTTAATTTTCCGAAACATTTAATTGAGTACTTTTCTGCCAAAAAACTCCCGAAAATTACCCAAATTTTCAGAGTTCACAGCCCCTTAATACATGCAATTTTACGTGCAAGATCGGCAAGACCTTGACGCTACGGGTAATGTAATTTTTTGGCTATCTAGCATCAAGATATACCTTTTCTAACATCGCATCAACGTGAACTAAACCTTCGGAAACATTAAGAATAAAAAAATCCATCTGCCGTCGAAAACCATACATATTCAATACTGAATCATCAAGGTTTAATGAAAGATTACGAATCCTGGCTGACGAATGAAGAGCATTGCTGCCAACCTCAATGTCCGCGACGTTGCCGTATCTCGGCTACGTTTAATATCCATTAATGGTAATAATGAATAATCTCGTGATATAAATATAAACAGTTATCATTATAAATAAATCGAAATTCCATTCTGAGTTACATAAAACATTCAGTGACGCAGTTTTTTTTCATAATAATCATCGACAATGTTCTTCTAAGTAGGTAGTAACACAAAAGTTGTTCTCTTTCACATAATAGAATTATCAAAATGCATCATTCTGCCCTTTAATTGTATATTTTATGAAGAATTAACATTTACTGAATAAATCTATACCTTGGATGAATTTTTTTAGGTTTATGGAAAAAAAATTGTTTAACCGTCATTTGACTCAACTGGACCGCTGCAACCTCCTCAAGATAACAATTACATTTTTTGAAGCTCCTCTTATGTTGTGTATCTTTTTTTTTTGTTTAGAAATTTATATATTAGGTGTAGTAAAAAGAAATCTATTATTTTTGCGTGAAATTGAAGGCAAAAATAATGGATTTCTGTTTACACCTAACATAATTTTATATAGAATGCGATGGATCAAGAATCTTATCGGATTCGGTTCGACCATGTGGCAATCATTCAGGGTTCACGTTGGATTCCAATAGTGAATCCTGCTCAGAATCCAATGTACACACTGCAAAAACAAATGTGTTGTTTTTCCACACTTTTATCACTTTTTTACACATTTTTACACACAATTATCCAACGAAATTTTTCACTTTCCAAAAATTTGCCTAATAAATCGTCAGATAATTGTTAATAACAAATGAACTATGCAAAATAAAAAACTCCTACGTACTTCCATAGACAATGTATTCTTCAACATATATTCAACATTTCAAGTGAATCGGTTGAAAATTGTCTGAGTTATGTTTCCGGCCAACTTAAACATGCAGTTTTGATATAAACAGTCACTGATATGTATGATAAACACCCTTTTTTGTAATCTCGATTTATTTTGTAGTTTTTCTGGAAAACAATCCCCAAAAAGCCTATTTTTTCGGCCTCTAGAGTGGCCTAAAGCCTTAAGGGTGTTATTAATTGGGGCAGCTACGAAGGTGTGTAATAATTCAATGTGTAAAAATTGCACCCTCGCGTGTGTAATTTCAACGCATTACGTGTCACCAAATGCATAAGTGTGTAGAATCAACATGGCAACGCGTGTGTAGCCTTTATGCTGTGTTACTTCTGCATACTTTGAACACACGTCGAAGACGCCTGCTTTTTGCAAAGCAACCGTGACATTTTAGTATATAAATCCAATTGGATGCCTGCGACGATTTCAACACGGGTATAAAACTCGGTATCCTTCAAAGTTCTTCGGTAATTCGACCCTCCCCAAGCCAGTCTCTCTTTCATGGTTTGGTGGAGGAATCGTGTGTGTGCACGATAGGAAACGCGAGCAACGTCCAAACAGGAGATAAGGTCGACGGGTGCGAAGAGTGGACCTCTGTACATGTATGCACGTATACGTCAGTAGTGCATATTCCACAAAATAATCTTTGTTCGCTGCACTCGCTCCTCGTCCATACGTGCATTCGCGTGTCGGGCGTTTCTTCCTTCAACTTTTTGTTCCGCTGTCCGGGCTCAGTGTCTCCGAGGCCTCGATATCGTTCGCTCTGCTTTCCGTCCATTCTCGATACAAACTTTCGCGCTTCTCTCTGCTGGACTCGCCTGTCATATCTCGGAAAGACAAAAAGAAAACTTTCCAGAGTTCGATAAATCTTCGGTAGAATGAATCTCCGCCGTCTGCGAGAGTCAGGTGGGAGTATGATCTTGATTGTAAGGACGATCGGGCTGACGTTGTCGTTGGCGAAGATTGGCGAGTCCCAGGGACTGTACAAGCCGGGAGAATGGCTGTATCGACCGGTGGAGGAGTTGCGGGATCCCCTCGTTTCCGGTATCCAAAGCTTGGAGTACCTGAGAAGGCTCGTCGTTGATGACAAGCGGGTCCGGAAGTCGGAAGACCGGAAATTCTCGCTGGTCGACCATCGAGAATCAGCTGGGCAAGGGCCTTTCGGCGGTTCGGTTGGAGAAGACTTCGCAGTCGACGGAAAGTATCCGACCCGTCGTCAAGTCAGTTCCGCCATGTACGAAACACTCTCGAGGCTGGCGAACGTTCGCGTCGACGAGACGTCGAGACGAGGGAACTTCGAAGACGAGAATTTGGAACAAGGATATCCGCGCGAGCCTGCACACGGTGGGAAGATTTTGGAATTCGGACACAGGCAAAATGAAAATGGCGCGAAAACGAACTCGTCGTCGAGTTTCGAGAGGCCAACAGTTTTCGATAGCTCGCGATTGAACGAACGAAAATTTCAGTGCAGCCCGATCAACGAGATTTACATACCGAACGTTGACAAAAAAATGCCAGCCTATCTGTGCACCCTGGGTGGAAGAGCTTTCGTCGTGTCGAGCGAGAGATTCAATCAGGAAAGCAGAGAACGCTTTTCCGTCAGTCTCGATGACGACACGTACATGCGCCTAAATCCGATACGTACCGGATCGACCACACTCACTTCCGCCGTTTCCGTACTTCCGGCTACACTCGTTCTCAAACGCGGCGACGACGATTACACCGTGAGAGCACGGCAGCGCTGACTGGAAATTCGCAGCGATGCGTAGACCGGTGACCTTTTTTTAAGAGGGGGTAAGGTATTAACGTTTTTTGTTTGCGTTTTTAAATTTTTTGACATGAATGCATAATATCTCAAGAATATTGTGGCAAAATTTCGATCGGAGCAAAATTGACGAAGTTATGAGTATTTGAGCGTTCGTTGCTCCAGGCGTCGACGAGTTGTCAATTAGTAGAGCAGAGGAGCAAGCGTCGCACGACAGTGAAGAAGAGTTTTGCGTAGACAAATGCAAAACGATGCTCTAGATCATGTTGATGGAAGCTTTTTGCTCTACAGACCTGGCATTGACGACTCTGTGTGAGTGTAAGAAAATTATCGAGTTTTATTTTGAATTTTTCAGTGTGCGAAACTTTAAGGCGTTACCCCCACTTGTAGCGCAAAAAAGGCCTTTTTCATGAATTTTTTTAAAGAAAACTACAAAACTTTTTTAATCGATCAATATACCAACTTAAAGAACACATCTTGAAGAACTTTCAGTAATTTTTTTATTGAAAAATATTACATCGTTTAGTGGCAAATGGCTGTCAATGAAATAATGTTTTTATATACACGGTTTGCGGTGACCAACAGTGCGGCGAAGTGGATCATCTGAAAAAAAAATGCGGATGGATTTAGTCAAATATAAGTATAAACTAGTCTTTAATCGAAGGATTTAAAAAAATATCCATTTTTCACAAAATGGCGGACAGTCAAAGTTAATGGTTCGATTTTAACGTAAAAAAACGGCCCTTTTTGGCTATAAAACGGCCATTTTTTTCGAAAAAAAAAATCGAACGATTAAAGACTACATTTTTATGTATTAAATAAGCCTGCAAAATTTCAAGAAGATCGGTTCATTAGTGTTCGAGTAATCTTGGTCACCGACTTCAGAAATGCCATTTTGAGAAAAACGCGTTTAAAGTTTCAATTTCAGTTTACACGAAGAAAATATATTTTTTTTGTAAACTTACATAGAGTCATCTATTCCGGGCATAAAAAAACTGCACTTCAAATTGCACTTGAAAAAAAATGCAATAAAAAAAAATCGATTTTTTCAAAATCGCAAGTGGGGGTAACCCCTTAAAGGGTTTTTCTGAAACTTGTCCAACTACTACTGGACCTACTGGACCAATCGTTTTGAAATTTTGCACAGTACTTCTTCACATAATTCACCAGGTATTGTCGGGAGATTTTTGTTTTTTAAAATAATTATGAATTTTACAACAACAAATTAGCCGATTTTGTTTAGGGAAAATCGGTTTTTTGGCTTCCAAGAGCTACGAAAAATTGAAAAATTGAGAAAAAAAATTCTCCCGTGGTTACCTCGAGAAACATCTCCTTTAAGGGGAGGGTAGGCGTTTCAGCGTGAAAAAAAAAACACTTTTTTGCGATTTTTTTTCATCTATATGGATAGAGTAAATTTATTGAAACCTTTTGTACATTGTTAAGTGTCATTTCAAGAACATTCCGTGAAATTTGTACGCGAAAATATCCACAAACAAGCCGGTGACAAAGCCTTTCCAAGAACGCCTTTGGAAAAACACGATTTGCGGTGTTCACTGTATCTCAGCTAGAAATTATCTGAAATCAAGTACCATTAAAATTTAGTCAAAGTATCATCAAATCCTCCCCCAACGGTCTTTGCTAATTTTTTTTTTATTTCTAAATTTTTGGTGTTCATGTAAAGTGAAAAGTGCCATTTTTCACGAAAAATTCCGCCATTTTGGAGGTGGAAAACCCCATCAATGTAAAAAAAAATCTCAAACTAACCGTTGGGGGGGGGGAGGTATTTTATATGTAGAAAGTATGTACCAAGTTTGAAATAAATCGGTCATGTAGTTTTCAAATGGCAGTGAACACGGACTTTGAAAAAGTGGTTTCGAGAAAAACGCGTTTGAAGTTTAGAGAAGTCGGAGCTACAGTGTTAAAGGAGCGGGACTAAATAGTCAATAACTTCGAGACTTTTGCTCTGATTGACTTGAAATTTTGGTATTGTATTCTTGAAATGTTTAACTATAAGAAAAGACAAAAAAATCGATTTTTCAAAAGTGCAAACCCCTACCCTCCCCTTACCGGATTACACGCAGTTGGAAATTTCGAAAAATCGATTTTTTTATTGCATTTTCGTAATGTACAAATGCGAGTATATTCCCTGAAAAGTTTAAATCGATCCAGCGAATATTCTCGGAAATACACACACATTTGTAAGCACGCTCGGAGCGCTACAAAGCGACTGTTGAAACTTCAAACGCGTTTTTCTCATAACGGTGTTTTCAAAGTGGCCGAGCACGATTTCTCAAAACGGCTCAACCGATCGGTCTGCAATTTTAACACAACCTAGTCAGATATATTCTTCAGGTATTGATCGAAGGAATAAGATTTCCGATAATTATTTCTATTTTTTCTCAACAATTTAACGAAAAAAATTTGGTCGAAAATCGAAATTGTTTCTTTCCGGAGCCACCATTTTGTCAAAAATTAAAATTTCGACTATTACTTCGATCAATACCTGGATTCTTCTATCCCCTAAAATAATCTTTTTGGTTTTTTCATTTTAGATAATCCAAACCGGAGATACTTCGCTCACCGCCGGACACTTTTTTTCGGGGACCTCCAGGAGACTTCCTACAGGAGCAATGTTAATGAATATATTTGAAAATAAAAAATGCCAATCTAAAGCTAAAAGATGCCACTACACTGCCTAATACTTTTCGTTTTGCGTGAAATTTCAGAACAACCGGCTATTTAGATTGGGAGACAATGGGTTTCAAAATTGCAACTTTTAACACTGGACGATTATTATCCTCTTACTTGTCCTTCCACCAATAAAAAAATTGCGACAAATTATTCAATTTTAGACGTTTACAGTGATGTAAATCCTTAAACCCTATGAATGCTCGGGTCACACTTCAACAATCAGTTGAAGTTTGCGTAATTGAAATTTAATGACGATTGTTTTCGATTTGCTTATTTTTTTAGGCACTTTTGAACTCCGAAAATAACTCAACTGCGCTTTGACATCCTTATTGGAGATCCACAATTTCGATTGTCGGAAAAAGATTTTGGATGATGATAAAATTAAAGAAATAAATGCGTTAATAAATAAACTCGTTGCGAATCAAGGTTTAGAATGAATTCTCGTTGCGTTCCAAAGAAACCCAAACAAATCTCAACGCAATCTGACCGATTATCAACAAATCAATTTAAGGGAGGACACAACTGTAAAATTTTCGAAAAATCGTTTTTTGGAAACACTATTAAAGATGATGGATTTTTGGAGATGGTTGGCTGAAAACCAGTAGTGCACTGAGAAAAAAGAATCGTTGAATGCGCAAAATGCATTTTGTCTCGAAATTTTGTTGTTTTAACCGTTGCTCAGACATGCTAAATAAGCAGATAGTTTAAATGTATCTTTGGTTACTGCCCAACTATACTGTTTTGTTATGCCAATCAAAAATCAAGTTGAACGTATTTAAAGATACAATCTTGTTAAACCAACTGAATTTTGGATGGATGAACAATTTTTTTTTTCAGTGTGTTATAGGGATTTGTGCGCCGCCATTTTGTATTCTTTTGACAAATATTTTTTTACATACTTTAATATATATCTAGTAAAGCCTAAGAGTTCTTTTGACCATGAATTTTATTCCTTTCTTTGAAAAAAATTCCAAAGAAAACGGTTGAAAATGGGCTCCCTCAATTGAATCGGACAACGCAATTTCCATCTTTTCTTACGATATTCGGTACTGAAAGAAAATACCAGTAAACGATGAAATTCCAAGGCCCCACACCTGGTTGGAAGATTTTTGGTTTTCTGCGGATTCTCAAAATATAACATTTCATAAATGTGCCCTGAAAATTTCAAGTCGTTCCGTTCAAAATTCAGGATGTTATGGGCGTTCATAGGTAAATTCCGCGAACTGGCGAACTTTGAACGCGTTATTTTCAAAATTAATTTTTCAAAGTCGGTAACCACTATATCTTAAAAATCATTGCACCCATCAAGTTTAAATTTGACATATCAAAAAGCAGTGCTTGAACGCAGAATTTTTTTTCGGTGCATAGTTTTATTTTTGTCAACGAAAATAGAGCTCTTTTATCACCGACTAAAAATTTCATTTTTATTTTTTGTTTCATCCATCATTTTTATTTTTTTATTTCATTCATTAAAAAGAAATCATTTTTTTTATATCCTTCGTTCAAGCACTAGATTATTTTATGCAAAAACTAAATTCGCTGGATTTTTTTTATTTCGGATGATTTGTTTCCGAGCAGCTGTGGTCACCGTGAAAGACGTTTTTTTCAAATAGCGGTCTGCACAAACCATTGTATCACATTTATAAATATTCTTTAATATATATAAAAAAATGGAAAAGCTGCACACGTTTTCCCAGAAAAAATCACAAAAATTCCGATTTTTTTCCAGCTACGAGCTAGGTGTAACCCGTCAAGCGAACCAGGATTATTGATCTCAATTCGATAGATTTTCGTCTTGGAAAAATGATCAAAAATCCTCAAAATTGATCAGCGCTGGAAATAATTGTGTGATGGATTTTTTTAGTTCAATAAATAAAAGTCACTTCAACAACGATCAAATTTATCGCATTGTACTCGTGCTTAGTTTTTAATTTACAATGAATAAAAAAAATCATTTACAAGTAACTATGTCGTTCCTAACATTTTTAAGACCCGAGAGATTCTTTTTTTTTCATTACTTTTCGATTTTTTTTTGTTCGCTGATATGTCCGATTGCGTTAGCGGCATTGAAGAATCATTCCTCCTGTACCATAAAATCCGTCGATTCGTCTTTCGATCGCGATTGCTCCGGATCTCTGGCCGGCCTCAACATTTTTCCGCTGGTCCTAGATCTGTTCGAACGATATTCTTTGGGATCCTCGATCGGTCGTAATCTCCTGTCATCCAAACGCTCGACAATTCCCCCGACGTCCATCATTTCTTTCGCTGCCTCTTCGCCCGTCGAGATCTTTTTGAACGAACGACGTGACGACGAGACGTAGTGATCTTCGGCGTCCGCCGAATCGTAAAGATCGTTCGGACGCGTTTCCTCCCTTTCCACCTCGGCTGCGAGCTTCTCGAGATCCTTAACGTCGAGCGGAAGTCCACTAGCCTGCGGCAAAAGATCGAGAAATTTATCGGTACTTGAATTGGGATAAACTTTTGGTCGGTGATCGAATCTCGTGATATTTCCTGCACACGAAATTTGATCCTCGCGCGACTCAAGTGTCGGTGCGCCACTAAAAATTAAGAGGGGGGGGGGGTGAATTTAAGAATGAAGTTTGCATCGTCGGAATGCAATGAAACTACTGTTTCAGTCGCCTAATTTATTTTTCGGGACCATCGTGTTACGAGAAAGGACCGAACTTTTTTTTTATCCTTATTAAAGATTTACAACCAAAATCTGCGGATTTTTTTTTATAATGATAATTTTAAAAATTAAGTAATGAAAAATCATTTAAAAAAAATAAAAATGAATTTCAATGCTGCAAAGTTCAATGCCGAAACACGTTAGAGATTCACACCCAAAATCAGTGAATTTTTATTTTTTTATAATAATGATAACAAAGAAATGAGGAATGAAAAATGAATTTTCTTTGGACAAAAAATAATTTTAATGATGCAAAGTACAACACTGAACTCTGTTAGAGATTCGCGACAAATCTGTGGAATTTTTGTTTGGTAATGACACTAACTAAAATAAGGAATGAAAAATGAACTTTCTCTAGAAAAAATGAATTTTTTTTAAACAAAATGAATTTTCTTTAGAAAAAATGAATTTTCTTTAGATAAAATGAATTTTAATGATGCAAAATTCGTCGCTGAACCTTGCTAGATATTCACAACCCAAATCTGCAGACTTTTTCTTCGATAATGACGATAACAAAGAAATAAGGAATGAAAAATGAATTTTAATTATGCAAAGTTCAACACCGAACACTGTTATAGATTCGCAACCTAAGCCTGCGGAATTTTTTTCGATAATGACACTAACAAAAAAATAAGGAATGAAAAATAAGTTTTCTTTGGAAAAAATGAATTTCAATAATGCAAGGTTCAACCCCCAAACATATTAGAAAAATATATTTTTTTCAATAACGACATTAACAAAGAAATAAGGAATGAGAAGTGAATTTTCTTTGGAAAAAATGAATTTCAATTATGCCAAGTTCAACGCCGAAACATGTTAGAGATCCACAACCAAAATCACTTAATTTTTTTATTTTTCTAATGACGATATCAAAGAAATGAGGAATGAAAAATGATTTTTCTTCGGACAAAAATTAATGTCAATGATGCAAAGTTCAACACCGAGCCTTGTTAGAGATTCACAACCCAAATCTGCAAATTTTGTTTTAAACAATGACAATAACAAAGAAACTCGGGATGAAAAATTAATTTTCTTCGAAAAAAATGAATGTTAACGATGCAGTTCAACACCAAACTCTGTTAAAGATTCGCAACCCAAATCTGCGCATTTTTTTTGGCTAACGTCAATAACGAAGAAATAAGGAATGAAAAATAAATTTTCTTTGGAAAAAAATTAATTTCAACGACGCGAAGTTCAACACCAACTCAAAAGATTAGCGTCGAGTAGCCGCGAAAAACCCGGATTTTATAAGCCGTATAGTGAAATCGCGAAAGAAACGAAAATAAAAGGGAAGAGACGAAAAAAAAGTTCTCATAAATTTCCAATTATCGCAATTGCTTTTTTTCCCCACTGATAATTATCGCGAATCTCATTGCCCACCTGGGCCAACAGACTCGCAACCAATTACACAATCTTACCGCTCATTATGCCTTCCGACATCATATATACCGCGATACGTTTCGCTTCAAAAAAGGAAGAAAGGCGCGTAATGAAAAAAAAAGAAGACAAAGTGTACGAGGGTTTAACGCTTGGTCGAGTTCTACGATGGTACATCAACGCGCTGTGTAACGAGAAGAAATTCACGGTTATCTCGCTCACCTTGATAACCGCCTCTTTCGAGAGGCCTATTGGCTTTCTCGCAACGCTCTGCTTTCCGAGACCCCCGATCCAGGTATCCTTGGATTTTTCAGGATCATCCCCATCCGCCGAGTTCGCCTCGATCGCCTCGCGCTCCAAAACTTCGAAGGGCAATGCGATTTTTGGCCCCAAATCATCGTTGCTCTGCTTCGCTTCACCGTCGCTCGATTGTCTCACGCCGATCAAATAAATCGTTCCCTTTCTTCGCGCGTCGGTCAACTCGCCATCCTCGTCCTCTTCCGCCTCCTCGTAAGACGAACGGTTGTCCAAATCTTTCACCAAATCATCGGGCGAGTCACCGAAACGTTCCGGCGGACTGTTCTGCTCGCGAACGTCGATCGAGACGATCAATAACGATTTTTTTATGTCTAGTTTATCCAATACAGCATTGGTACAATTGATTCGAGTTTTTTTGGGACAGACTGGGTAAAAAAAATACGCGTATTTCGAGGTGTCTTCGAAATCGAGTTATCGGTTGCGAAGTATCTGGCAAAATGCGTTTCAATCCTTTGTTGATCAAAATATGATGATATATTTTGGAGGAGTCATAGTAGAATTTGCAAAAATTCGAACCACTTTTCACTTAGGGTGGAAGTTCCATTGTGTCGAATCGTTGGAAGGCAACGAAAATTCGTTCTATTTCTTTGTTTCTTTGTTTTTAGCAAAATCCATAATTTTTTGTTGCCCTGGATTTTATTCCGACAGAAACGTTGGATTGCTTGAGTCCGAAGTTACGAAAATTCGTGGGCTCTTCCTTGACACACTGGGTCAGTTTGACCTGGACGAAATTGAAATAAAATGCTCACTTGCCTAAAATTGAAAGTTTTCAATATTTTTTACAACAATTCAATTTTAAACTTTCTGAATTTTTATTACGCCGACATATTAAGAAATGTTTAAAGTGTATGCCCGTTTTTTTTCAACGAAAACCGACCGAAGGGTTGTTAAGAGCAGGTGGATGAAGTACTATCCGGGTTAAATTAGCATTAGTGCCACGTGGATTACCGAATGGATGCAGGTTCAAGTTGAACCTTCATGGCACGTGGCACTTCGTAAACACTAGTTATAGGGTTGTAGGGGTTGAAATAATGCTTCGATTTAAATTTAAAAAACTGAACAAACTGCGATTAGCGTCAGGAATGTCGTGTTAAAAAATTAAGCGGTTTCTCCACTTGGTTCATTAATAATGTTCGAACAAAACTCAACTTGAAGCTTAAAAATGTCCGAAACTGTGTGGTCAAACGGATTAATTTTTGGACAGTCAATGCGTCCTAAATTAATCTCTCGGTGATATGAATTTCAATCGTCTACAAGCATTTCGATTTTGGTGTCGAAACTCCTTAAGGAGGTTGGAGGGTTAGCCACAATCCAAGGTTATATTTGAGTAAACATATGTGTTATGGTTTAGACTATACTGAGGCTTTACGAATTTATCGAATTTTTTTCACCACACAACACGAGAGATAAAAAGGAGTTCAATGTATGTAGTTTTACGTCCCGTTAGATGGACAAGACGTTCACACTATGTGATGTAATTTTTTTGGCTATTTGACAATAAAATAAATCGTTTCTAACAACGGATTAACGCAAACTGAATCTTTATAAACATTTAGAAAAAAGATCCCCCATCTTGCTTATCGTAAATCATATATGTTCAATATTGAACCATCAAGGTTTGGATGAAAGATTACGAACTTGGCTGGCGAATGGAAAGTTGCCAACCTCAATGCCCGTGACGTTGCCGTATTTCGGCAACACTTAATATTAATTAATGGCAATTATAAATAATCTGGAGACATAAATATAAATGGCTCATAATTTAATTCTGAGTTGTATAAAACATTCGCTGACGCAGTTTTTTCATAATAATCATCGATAATGTTATACTTTTTCAAGTGGGTAGTAACACAAAAGTTTTTCTTGTTTACGTAATAAAAATGTAAAAATGTATAATATATAAGTGTATAATTAAAAAAAAAATTTACAATAAAAAAAATATATATAAATGTATAATAATTAAAAAAAAAACAAAAATATAAAAATGTGTAATGCTCTTTAATGATATATTTCATGAAAAAATAGCATCGACAGCATAAATCTATATTTTTTGAGGTTCATTGATAGCACTAAATTTTTTTTGAGATTCATTAAAAAAAAATCATGAACCGTCATTTGACTCAACTGGACCGCTTCAACCTCCTTAAGGTATTCCTTTCGCGGAGGGCCGTATTTTGTGGGGGCATGAGGAGGACCCTTCTGACTCATTGTTAAATTACAGTGGCGCTTACTAAAAATAAGTCACAATCAATTATTATACCCAACGATAAATCGGAATAAAAAATTTCGTACAAATTTAGTAGATTTTGACATGCCCACATTTTCTCTGATACGCGGCTAAAAAAATTCTTCTGCCAATCACATTTTTCTAAGTTTCATTATTAACATTTCCGTTAAATATTCGGTGACGCCTTTTTTTGTCGTTACTGAATATTCCGAATTTTTTACCCGCGTGAGCAGTTTATATCAAACATCTAGAGTTATTTAGTGTATAAATTATTAGATAGAAATGTGGCCAGCGTGTCATCGTCATAGAGTGCCGTGTAAATGAGGCGATTTTTAAAGTCGTAATTTTACGTTAAAAATTCGGTAACTTGGCTTAAAATTTCACCAGTATACTGGAACGTATTTCTACTTCATTATAGGAAAAAATCAGTTAATCGTTGAATATCCTGGTTCGTGAAAAGAATACCTTAATAAAAAACATGCGTTACACTCAGACGATAAAACTTGGTCGTTTCCATCGATAATCCGATCGACATTTTATTCTACCTCGAGAGTCTGTTTTTCGTGAAAAGCCTCGGCCAACGCTGGATTTATTTCGTCGAGCGGTTGATCCCCGTGCCTTATGTAAACGGCTATGTAACCAGGGATGTTTGGCAGCACCTGCAGTGGGAGTGCATCTGCGAATCAACAAGCGATTAAAACGATTATTCCTACTGTTCTTTTTTTCCTTTAATTTACGCTCGCGAACTCTCGAAGCCAAAACTAATTTACCCCACGCAATAAAATTGAACGATTAAACGAACCAATTAATTAAATTAAACTAATTTACTCCACGGAGTAAAATTATAAGTGAACAGCATAAAAACCCCGGGTTTTTATTTTACCCGAAATCCACCAAGAACATAAAGGTTTTGCAAAAAAAAATTCCCAAAAATTCCAAATCGAATGTAAATCCAACAGGAATACATATGTTTTGTAAAAAAAAATCCAAAAATTGTAATTCGAATGTAAACAAAGTATAGCAAATAAAATTATACATTCGCACACAAATTTTTGGTCTCTGTCAAATAAAAAAGCGCTCCTGACGCAAGTTCTTTCAAAGAAGACGCGAGCTCTGCCACTCGGATGTCGATTGAAAAATCGATCAATTGACTATCGACGTGATCACGAAATTTTTCACGATGCACAACACTTCGAATATTCCTGTCCACCCGAACTTCCCTTTGCACTTGGGGCCTTTTTCGTCACGACTCGAAATTACCAAAGGCTTTGGATCAATTTAATTCATTTTTTGTCTTTATTTATTATTTAGAATTCCTGCACTCCTCCCCGTTTTTATTACGTCAATTTCTTTTTCGTTTTTTGCTTTTTTTTCAAATCCGCTACTCACGGGCATTCTCGCCGATGTACGCGAGAATGAGGGTGGCAATAGCGAGTACGTGAAATTTTCCCATGGCCCCCGTCCCACGCAGCATCCCATCGGTTTGCATCTTCGAACGGTACTGGGCCCCCCGGCCTCCGGGATCTCTCCTTTATATACGGCTCTCTTCCTCTCTTCATCCCGTCCTTCCAACTCCAGCTCGCGGCTCCCACCCGCCTCTTTTGCCAACATCCGAGAGGGCGCCCTCCGGGTTAATACCATTCCGTTAATATTACCGCAAAAAAGAAAAAGGAAAAAAAAATACGGCAGTACCGTGCTAGAGAAATCGTACACTGATCTCCATTGTGCTCCTGCGGCACGCCGATACGCGTGTATCGTGTGCACGCGGCTCCAATTATTCCGTGGACGCGAAGAAAAAGAAGAACGAAAAAAAGCGGCGGTGTGAAATATTCCAGGCTTATGAATACGCCGCGAGTACCTCGAAAATTGTAAATTGAATTATTTCCCGCGCCTAGCCAATTTCGCTAGGGGATTATCACGCGTGAGCAAGTTTCGCGTTTGCGGAAATTTATTTTTTAAATTCTTATCGTCATTAGAGGCTCGTATGAAATATTCGCGGGTCAAACTTCGCTCGAGTGATTTCGCGAGGTGATTATTCTCCCTCGCAGCTCAGGAAGAAGAGAACGTAATTGGGGAACAAAAAACCTCGCGGTATTCTTCGAGATAATCACTATTTTTTTTTACTTTTTTTTCATTATCCTTTGGTGCTTCGTTTCCGCGGTGGCGGCAATCTACCAATAGTACGGATGATGTACATGTGTTTTGGATATTCTTCGGTATTTGTTCAACGTAATCGTTTCGTCGTAAACGGACTTTTCGAAAGCAAAGTTTAGCTGTATAAATTTGCAGAGCGGATTGATTGGTGACCTCGCGAGGATGTTTATGTACACGTTGATCCTTTCGTTATTTCTTTTCGTCCTTCCAACCAACACGGTGTTTCTCCGTTCTCCAGCAGCGTTTATATGATCTTCGACGAAGGTGCATTTCCTCGTCTCGTTGCGAGGTTTTTGCGATATTAATATTTCAATTACACAATCCATGAATTTAGCTGTTACATACACATACATACATGGACCATTTAACGTGACAACCCTAAATATCTCTGTTGCTTTTAGTGACGAAAACAGACCCAAACAAACCCAAAATATTTTGGTGAAAAATCATTTCAAGGTCATGATATCATAGGTCGTTGGATTCGTCTGAATATCAGCTACAACGTCTTAATAAAAAAAAAAACAACATGTTCCCATTTGAAAAACCATTGATGACCTGGAGAACACAAAAACTATGACCTTGACGAAAATGAATTTTTCACCATCTTTTGAAATCAATCAAATTATCTCCTGACATTTTTTCGTCACTCTAAAGGCAACGGAGATATTTGGGGTGGTTACGTTGAATGGTCCACCCTATATATATATATATATATATATATATATATATATATACACGTACATACAGGGTGAGGCACCTAAAGTGTTACAGAGCAATAGCACTCAAACTATTGATCGCATCCAAAAATGTTACAGGAAAAAGTTTCAGTGTCGAGAAGGCCGTCATACTGGACCACCCTATTGTTTTATCGGTGGAGGCGCTGAAGCTACGTCAAGGTCAACTCCACTTTTTTAAATGGAATGGTACATTTTTTCTCCAACCATCTTCTGGAGCACCTCAAGCCGCATAAAAACATTAGGCGGTCAAAGTCGTTGAAGGTCATTCAAGGTCACCTATTAAAATGAAATACAAATCTAAATTTGTATCGTCGATACTGACCTTGAATGACCTTGAACGACTTTGACCCCCTGATGTTTTTTATGCGGCATGAGGTGCTCCACAAGATGGTTTAAAAAAATTTACCATTCCATTTTTAAAAGTGGAGTTGACCTTGACGTAGCTTCAGCGCCTCCACCGATAAAAAAATAGGGTGGTCCAGTATGACGGCCTTCTCGAACACTGAAACTTTTGTCTGAAACATTTTCGGATATGATCAATAGTTTGAATGCTATTGCTCTGTAACACTTTGTGTGCCTCACCCTGTATATATACAGGGTGTTAGCAAGGTCGATGCAAAGCCTCAAGGGGGTGATAGGTCACCTCATTAGGAACATATCTAACCTAGGTTACCTCAGTCCAAAGTCTAAGGATTTCGAGCTATCATGGTAAGTATGATTTTTGGAAAATTTCCCAAAATCCGGTACTAACTCGCTCATAATGTTCAAACGGACAATAATTGGTAACTGAAAACTTATATGCGTCTTGGCTTAATGTGTATTCAATCGACAAAATTCAATACAATCATCGGTATCCACACAACTAACTAAATGGGACATGTTGAATAAATGAAAACTTGTCAAAAAAGAAAAATACCTCTTATGTTAATGCTATGTAAAAAAATAGCATTAACATAGCATTTTTTCAAAAATTATACTCACCATAATAACTCGAAATCCCTAGACTTTGGACCAAGGTAACCTAGGCTAGATATGTTGATAACGAGGTGACCTATCACCTCTTTGAGGCTTTGCATCGACCTTCCTAACACCCTGTATATCAGCGGAGTTCGTGAAGAATGTTGAGGCCGGGAGGAATCGCGATCGAAAGACGAATCGACGGATTTTATGGCACAGGACGAATGATTCTTCGATGCCGCTAATGTGACTTTTATTTATTGAATTAACAAAATCCATCACACAATTATTTTCAGCGCTGATCAATTTCGTGGATCTTTTATCAATTTTCCAAGGCGAAGATCTATCGAATTTAATTTTTGTGAATTTTTCTGGGAACACTTATGCAGGTTTTCCATTTTTTTCCTTTCTAATATATTGAATTCCATCGCGACCAATACCATTCCTACGAAATTTCGGTTTTTTTTTGTTACCAAAAGTGATGTCATTGGTATCGGATGTAAAAACGGCTAATTGTGAAGCTACTTGAAACCCAGTTTGCAAAAAAAACTCCCTCATTCGTGCACGATTTCTCAAAAGTAAGCATTCAGTTCATTGTAATCCATAAGTTCACTGTTTACCTCCAACATTGTTCGTGCTTTTGAACACTGCTAATTTTTACTTAGAGATTTATTTAACGGGTTACACCTACTTCGAGGCTGGAAAAAGTGGATTTTTAGTGATTTTTTTCCGGCAAAACGTGTGCAGATTTCAAATTGTTTTTTTGTTTTTTATTATAGAGTATGGTTTGAAGTATCTTTTACAATTTTTGTATTGAAAAATATTTATAAATGTGGTAGATACAATGTTTGGGCTGACGGCTGTTTGAAAAACGTCTTTCGCGGTTACTACTGCTGCTTGTTGCATTTCCGCGTCTCGTCACCAGGTTTTTGGAATATTAATATTTCAATTACACGATCCACGAATTCAACTGGCACACACACACACACACACACACACACACACACACACACACACACACACACACACACACACACACACACAATATATATATATATATATATATATATATATATATATATATATATATATATATATATTATAATTATTATACACACATACATATACATACATACATACATACATACACACACACACACACACACACACACACACACACACACACACACACACACACACACACACACACACACACACACACACACACATATATAACCTTTCGATAAATTTCCATTCATGGATGACCTCATGAGCTGAAGGTTCTCGACAGCGCTCGTATTCTGCTGGCACATATTCAACCTGTGGCGACCGCATTATACGAGAAGAAGATGCGCACTGGTGTATATCCGTACAAACGTCAATCCATCGATCTGCATCGCGATAAGATATTTAATTTGTTTGTTTTTTTTAAGGCACCCTTAACAATAGTTCCCTAAGAGAAAATCCTGACGCCTGCATCCTTCTATGACGATGTTGAATTTTTCATCGTTGGTATGCAATGAGAATGATTTTTTTTCTTCTTTCAGTTGCCCACATTTTTGGTCGATGGTATCACTCTACAAAACGCACGCAAATGTTTTTTTAGGATCCTTATCGGAGATCTACAATCTCTCGGTGGCCAAAAAAAGAGAAAAGTCGCCGCGTTGCAAAGTTGAATATTGACGTTCGATGATGATGACTAAACGTGTAATCTTTGCTAAATATAATACAAAGTTCTTGAACCCTCTTCTGTTGGCGATAAAACGTTGGACGATTAGCAATCGCGGTTTGCATTCTCTTTCTTTTTATTTATTATTCTTCTTGCTTTCGCGTCTCTTACCTGACCGTCTTCGGAAGTCCGTAAATCATGTCTTGGGTGTATCCCGCGCGAGGATTTTCGATGCCAGTATACATGCCATAAAGAGCCGTGCAGCGAGGGAGATCAATGAGGAGGAGAAGCAGAGAGAGAGAGAGAGAGGGCAGAGGAGGCTCATGGGAAGATATATAAAATCCTTCATCTCAGCTCGCGAGGGCAATGGGATTTCGTGGAAACGATTAAGGTGTCTGCAGTTTCGAGGAGCCGAAGAAGGAAAGTACAGGGGTGATTTGTGCTGTTATATTTTGTTGTGCCAATCACAAACTCGCGTCTTGTTTGTAACACTAACGGGCTACATTTACCTAGGTGGGTCAAAAAATGGTATTTTCCAAAAATATTTTTATCCGGCAGTATCAGGTTTCAGCTACATTCGCAGAAAATTTTATTTAAATATTCCTAAAATTTAATGAGCTGAAGCTTCTAACAGTCGGCCGGGCGAGCGGTAGCAGCACCATACTTCAAACTTTAAGGGCTTAAGGGGGTTTGAAAATATAAAAAAAATCCATTCTTTCAAATTTTATTATCTAATAGTACAATGCCTAGAATATTCTCCCAAAGTTTAAAGTCAATCGGAGTAAAAGTCTAGGGGAGATAGCCTTTGGGAATTGCCACCGTGGGGAAAGACCGGCAGGGAGCGACGCAGGCATATCGCATTTTTCTCAAAAGACTATTTTTGAAGTCGGTGGACACGATTTCTCAAAAACCAATGCACCGATCTTATTGAAATGTTGCACACTTCTTCGAAATAGCATTGACTAGTGATTGAACGAAGGTTTTTTTCGATAACAATTTTACAAGACTATACGTAGTGTAAATTGTACCAAAAATTGAACCATTTTGCATACAACTCTGCCAAAAATTCAAATTTCAATTTTTTAAAAAATCTTTCGTTCAATCACGAGATTGTTTTTTTTTAATTCAGATAAAGCTATCATGAGTTATCCTGACCACCATGAGGACACGTTTTTTAGGGGTCTCCGGGAACCAGGTCCCACCGGCTCAATTTCCTAAATTTTTGGATGATATTTTTTTGAATATTGTTGAAATGTTGCTCTTTTATGTGCTTAACATGTTCAATAAAATCATTTATATGTTATATTAAAAAAAAAAGAAAATACGCTTTTTTGGCTTCGAAACCCACGTAACTTCTTAAGGGGAGATATACACCTAGGAGCCGGAAAAAGGTCATTTTTGGGAATTTTTTCAAGAAAAACTATTTGAAATTTCGGATTGGGGTTTTAATTATCTAAAAGTATATACATTCAAAAATACGTTTAATTTTCTTTATTTAAAAATATCAAAAATATACAAGGATATTGTATGATCCTTGGAGCGTCGTAAAAAAATCTGCGTATATGGTACCCGCTGGCGTTTCATTAAAAATCATCTGAAAAAAAACCAAAAAGATTATTAAATTAGATACTATAATCTAGTACTTGTCATAGCCGATTTTGAAAATATCGATTTATGACAAAATGGCGGACGTTTGAACATAAATAGTGATTTTCGGGCCAAAAATTAGTTATTATTTTGCCCATAAAACAAAAACTAAGTAACGGGAAAAAATACTATGACAAGTACTAGATAATGGTGTATAGAATAACCACAAAAAACTTCAAGGCAATCGGTTCATTGGTTTTCGAGAAATTTTGGGTACCGATTTGTAAAACGTGGTTTTGAGAAAAACGCGTTTGGAATGAATAAATCGTGAAATTTGTCAACTTACATGGAATCATCGATACCAGGCCCATAGTGTAGGTCTTCTACGGTCGACGGAATGTTCATAGCTTCTAAATCGATTTTTTCGACCATCTAGGTGTATATCTCCCCTTAAACGCGTTTTTCTCGAAACACGAAAGTCGGTGGACATGATATCTCGAGAACCACTTGATGGATTGTTTCCAAATTTACAGGCGGTACGATGAGAAAAATTTAAAGGTCGTTGACGATTTCACGTTTTTGACATCGATCTTCATTGTTTAATAGTTACGTAAAAATGACGACTTTTTCATTAATTTTGTATGCTCGAGTTTCAATTCGCCGCCACGTTGTTAACTGAAATGATTTCAAAAATCGACGATCGTCAACGACTCGTATTTATTGTTAACTCGAATAACCCGTTTGGTTTATAGATTTCGGATGGACCGTTTAAGCCGAAGAGTGTCCACTGCCAAACGGCGCCGAAAAATGTCATCATTTGCTGGCGGCCATGTTTTTCTGTATTTTTTGGTGATTTTTAGCATTGAAAATGTTTTTAAACTATATGTTGGTTGAGGTAGGCTGGGTATAGGGGTCCGAGTTAGCCGGATGTCATACGAAACTAACGCTACCCCCACTCCACTGTCACTACGTTGTCGTAGAGTGGGGGAGCTGCAACATGATGAATGCCTGTGGTCGGTTGAAAAATGCCCTCCTCCCACCCAATTCTAATCTTGTTATTAATTTTCAAATTATATTACAAGTTATACTACTTTTATTGCCAAAATTATATAACAATTATTGTACAAACAAACTCAAACAAACTATAACAAACCGAATTATATACCTCAATGTATAAATATATTTTGAAAAATAATAAAAACCAACTCATATCATTTACATGTACCTGTTTTTTTATTACCCGAAAAGTCTGATTACATTTTCAATGCCATGAAATAGTTGCACTTTGTGTAATATCTGTAGATGTTTCAAAGGCTCTCAATATATGTACCTTTGTGTTAAGGCCTTAGGCCACAGTAACGGGTATAAAATCATGTGCGAATTTAACAATTTTTTTCGTATGAAAAAGTGATTCATTCATGAAATTAATTACACATCTATTTAGTATGAATATCAAGCTGTTAGAAATTTTTTTTTTTCGATGTACAAAATGGCCGACTACTCGAAACATCTCGAAACAGCTTTTTTCCAATTGGCGTGACAAATAACTTCAACAATCTTCACTCGATTTACTTCAAATTTAAAATTTATGTTCCTAATTGCATTTCGCGGAGAAGTACGTACGGAATTTCTGATTAATCGAAAACTTTTCATTTTATGCGCAGTTTATGAGCAGTTATAACGAAATTGTTCACTGAAATTTCATTTCTTAAGTTCAAATACCTACAACTTTTGAATAAAACAATATTTTTAAATTCCGTACGTTCTTCTCTAGGTATTCTATTGTAGATTGACGAGAATTTTTGTTTTTTGTTATAGGTAAAAAATTGTGGATGCTAAATTTCACGCTGCGGAGCGCCTAAAAAAAGATAACAAAAGAAAATATTAGTAGTCGACCATTTTGTACATCGAAAAAAAAATCGAACAGCTTGATATTCATACTAAATAGATGTATAATTAACTTTATGTGTGAATCACTTTTTCATACAAAAAAAAATTGTTAATTCGCACATACCCGTTACTGTGGCCTAAGTCCTTAAGAAAAATGCGTTTCTTCTTCACCAACCGTTTCTCAGGGAAAATCGGAATTTGTCTATTTTTTTCGGACCTCTAGGTAGATGTAGCCTCTTAAGGGGTTACCCCCACTTGCGATTTTGAAAAAATCGATTTTTTTATTGCATTTTTTTGAAGTATAAGTATCCGGGCCCATACTAGATGACTCTATGTAAATTTACAAAAAAAAATATTTTCTTCGTGTAAACTGAAATTGAAACTTTAAACGCGTATTTCTCAAAATAGCATTTCTGAAGTCAGTGACCAAGATTACTCGAACACTAATGAACCGATCTTCTTGAAATTTTGCAGGCTTATTTAATACATAAAAATGTAGTCTTTAATCGTTCGTTTTTTTTTTCGAAAAAAATGGCCGTTTTATAACCAAAAAACGGCCGTTTTTTTTTCGTTAAAATCGAACCATGAACTTTGACTGTCCGCAATTTTGTGAAAAATGAATATTTTTTAAAATCCGTCGATTAAAGACTAGTTTATACTTATATTTGACTAAATCCATCCGCATTTTTTTTTCAGATGATCCACTTCGCCGCAATGTTGGTCACCGCAAACCGTGTATATAAAAACATTATTTCATTGACGGCCATTTGCCACTAAACAATGTAATATTTTTCAATAAAAAAATTACTGAACGTTCTTCAAGATGTGTTCTTTAAGATGATATATTGATCGATTAAAAACGTTTTGTAGTTTTCTTTAAAAAAAATTCATGAAAAAGGCCTTTTTTTGCGCTACAAGTGGGGGTAACGCCTTAACGAGGAAACGATGATGTTGTTGGGGTGTAAAAGCCACATGGAGTAAGACGAAGTCGAGCAACAACTCTTATTTGCAATTTCCGCGAAAATAATCCTCAATTATGGCGAGTTAAAGGAGAACTCACTATTTTGCAATTTGGACAAACGGACCTGCGAAGTGGTAGGAAAATAGTTTCGCGTGAAATGTTTCACCGGAGAAAATACGAAGGCGAAGGGAGCCAAGTGTAGCACTGGTTGTGCACGCTCGTGCTCGGTTAAAATATTATTTTTCACGGGGCTCGAATTTATCGTAGCGTCCCTGCACTCGCACGTCCGTCCAGGTAACTCGATCTCCCGTAAACGTCGACGCGCTTGGTTTTATCGCCGAACAACGAGTGCTCGTTGCCGTAAGGTGAGATCCGACAGATTGGGCGCGTCCAAAAAATCGCAAACGAGCTTGATCCATCGGGACTGATGTACGCATGCTCGAATCTTTTTGGGAGCACGCATTTTGAATTGGCTCCCTGCGCATCGAAATACTGAAACAGTGACGCGAGGGTGCGTGCAGGTTGTCCCAGGGAACATTTTTTTACTGATGCACTTCTGGTCGTAGCTCGAAGGCGATTCGCCGGACGGACCATGCTTTTGACAGGTGGGCGGTAAAAGTGAAAGGGATAGAAAGGCAAAAGTTCCCGAGGGCAGACAAAGGGACGTTCAATATGGAAAGATATGGGGCTGGGTAGAAATTCCGAACTTTGAATGCTCCGACGGTTTAAGGAGGTTGGAGCGATTCAGTTGAGTCAAATGACGGTTTATTCATTTTTTTTTCAATGAACTTCAAAAAAATGCATATGAGGTACAGATTTATTCTGTATATGCTAATTTTTTAGAATATATGATTAAAGAGCAAAATTATACATTTTAATATTTTTATTACGTAAAGTAGAAAAACTTTTGTGTTACTACCAACTTGAAAAAGTATAACATTATCGATGATTATTGTGAAAAAAAACTACGACAACGAATGTTTTATACAATTCCCAATGAAACTTTGAGTAAGTTATAATTATGCCTATTCATATTTACGTCACGAGATTATTGGCCCATGGTTTACGATGGGCAAGATGAGGATTTTTTTTTCTAAATGTTTACAAAGGTTCAGTTTGCGTTAATCCGTTATTAGAAATGGTTTATCTTGGTGCTAAATAACAAAAAAATGACATAACCTTTAGTGTGAAAGTCTTGCCTATCTGACCGCACGTTAAATTACATACATTAAGGCGTTACCCCACTTGTAGCGCAAAAAAGGCCTTTTTCATGAATTTTTTTAAAGAAAACTACAAAACTTTTTTAATCGATCAATATACCATCTTAAAGAACACATCTTGAAGAACTGTCAGTAATTTTTTTATTGAAAAATATTACATTGTTTAGTGGCAAATGGCCGTCAATGAAATAGTGTTTTTATATACACGGTTTGCGGTGGCCAACATTGCGGCGAAGTGGATCATCTGAAAAAAAATGCGGATGGATTTAGTCAAATATAAGTATAAACTAGTCTTTAATCGAAGGATTTTAAAAAATATTCATTTTTCACAAAATGGCGGACAGTCAAAGTTAATGGTTCGATTTTAACGAAAAAAAACGGCCGTTTTTTGGCTATAAAAAGGCCATTTTTTTCGAAAAAAAAATCGAACGATTAAAGACTACATTTTTATGTATTAAATAAGCCTGTAAAATTTCAAGAAGATCGGTTCATTAGTGTTCGAGTAATCTTGGTCACCGACTTCAGAAATGCCATTTTGAGAAAAACGCGTTTAAAGTTTCAATATCAGTTTACACGAAGAAAATATTTTTTTTTGTAAACTTACATAGTCATCTATTCCGGGCCCATACAGAAGTATGGGCCCGGATACTTATACTTCAAAAAAATGCAATAAAAAAAATCGATTTTTTCAAAATCGCAAGTGGGGGTAACCCCTTAAACTATTTTTTATCTCTGGTGTTTGGTGGTGAAAAAAGTTAAAAAAATTCGTAAAGACTCAGTATAGTATAAAAAATAACATGTATTTTTGATTAAATTTAACCTTGGATTGTGGCTAACGCTCCAACCTCCTTAAAATTCCTAATTTTAATGTTCCCAAATTCACGATGGGGCGGGGTTGAAATTCCGAACCTTGAATGATCAGAATGCTCAAAACTCCGAAAGAATAGTACCCCGAAAGAATAGTCCCCCGAAAGATCAAAACTCCAAAAGAATTTTACACGAAAGACCAAAACTCCGAAAATCTGAACACCGTCAAAATAATTCGGCTATGGAAGTTTTAAAATTTTCAAAATTTTCAATAAATCGACGAATTATTTCAAGAATTTTTTATCATTGAGTGATTTTACGTCAATTTCGAAATTTGTCTAGACAATGTTATACGTTCTATATCATTTACAGTCAACTGTGTAGACTTTCGATGGCATGATCTTGACACAGGGGGCGGGTTGAAATTCCGAACTTTAAATGCTCAGACGGTTTAAAATTCCTAATTTTGAGGCCTTAAGCCACTCTAGACGCCGAAAAAATAGGCTTTGTGAGGATTTTTTTTTTCAGAAAAACTACCAAATAAATCGAGATTACAAAAACGGTGTTTATCTTACATATCAAGTGACTGTATACAATAATTTTTTCAAAGCGATTAATTTCAAAATGACGGCTGTGCAGCGTTTATGTCAAAACTGCATTTTTTAAGTTGGCCGGAAATATAACTCAGACAATTTTCAATCGATTCACTTGAAATGTTGAATATATCTTGAAAAATACATTGTCTATGGAAGTACGTAGGATTTTTTTTATATTGCATAGTTCATTTGTTATTAACAATTATCTGACGATTTTTTAGGCAATTTTTTCACTTTCCACTTTAGAAGTGCGCCATTTGGCCAAAAATCAATATATCGAAAAAATCCTACGTACTTCTGTAGCAGTTATTATATATAATCGAAAAAAATTCATTGGCTCATTATAATTCACAAAATACAGGAGCTGTGGTCCCTGGAAAAACGGAGACGTCATTGCAAAAACGCTGCACAACCGCCATTTTGAAATTAATCGCTTCAAAAAAATTATTGTATAGAGTCACTGATATGTACGATAAACACCCTTTTTTGTCAAATCGATTTATTTTTTGGTTTTTCTAAAAAAAATCCCTTAAAAGCCTTTTTTTCGGCCTCTAGAGTGGCCTAACCCCTCAATGTTCCGAAATTACAAGTTTCGTCAAGATCACGCCAGCGAAAGTTTACACAGTTGAGTGTAAATGATGTAGAACGTATAACATTGTCTAGACAAATTGCAAAATTGACGTAAAATCACTTCTTAATAATAACAACTTCTTGAAATAATTCGTCGATTTATTGAAAATTACGAAACTTTAAAAACTTCCATAGCCGAATTATTTCGACGGTGTTCAGATTTTCGGAGTTTTGGTCTTTCGTGTAAAATTCTTTCGGAGTTTTGAGTTTTCGGAGTAGTATTCTTTCGGAGTTTAGAGCGTTCAAAGTTCGGAATTCCACCCCGGCCCCAAAGATATATACGAAAAATATTTGGACAGAACGACCCTTCAAGTATTTAAAAGAAGGAAAATTAGCCGTGGTCATTCTTATTCGAAGCAGAGGAATTGTAACGACATCCATCAACGAGTTGCTGAACTTTTCAGGGCCACTTTGGCCACCACAGTGACGGGTCAAAAAAGGTCGTTTCTCCGATTTTTTTTGTTGTCTTAGATTATTTATTTGGGATTTGAAAAAGGTATGTTATTAAACATACATTAAACTTATTTTTAGTAAATTTTCATTTAAGAAAATTTTGTTGACGTAAACTAGAGCCTTTGTATAAAAAAATGTGGTCCAACGACCGGATCGATAATGACAATGGTTGGTCTGTAAAATAAAAATAAAAAAGTTTTATAATCTATATAAATGTAGTTCTCGTTGTAGATAGCCGTTTTTCTAAAAAAAATTGCATTATGGGTATTGAATGAAAGTTCAATTTTGGGGAAATTTTTACTCATATTCCGGGGCTTAAAAAATACGAACTAAAAAAAACGGCTCCGTCAACGATAAAATTGAAAATCGGACAATTTTTGTTGTGATGCCGGCCAGGTATAAAAAAGTAATTTCGAGAAAAACGCGCTTCTAAGTTCTAGTGTACGTAAATCGTTGTGCTACCTGCTCTCACTAAATCGTCTGTAGCTTGGTCAATTTTCAATATTTTGACTTGACTTTTTTTTCACATATTTTTGAATATGTACACTTTGAGAAAATGCAACAAATCGTTTTTTTACCCGTCACATTAGTCCCCCCCATAAGGCCCGAATATTCGTCATCACAATAAGCTGTCCACTGATTCTTAATCCGTGATAGGTCTTTCTTATTCTCACTCTGGCGTAGGCTCGCGAATATAGTTCCATGGAGATGCGCAGCTCCTCGATTAACGAGCGTAACGAGCTCACCGAGAGCTACCGTTATTCGTTTTGTCGCTTTCGCTCCTCGACGTATCAGCCACTTCGTTTTACCGCGGAGCAACGTGAGCGCACACTTGTTTCTATAAAATATGACATTACAAAATGACTCGCCGCACACGGTGATTCTGCGGCGGACCTCCCTGATCGACAGCCCCGTGATTGATCTTTGATGTCAGAGCCATTCTCCGTTTCAAACGATACCGTAAAACGGGCTTAAGTTGACATTGAGGGTAACTTTGACAGTTTTGGGGCTACTTTAACAGAGCGCTAAAATACGGTTTAAATGTGTTTAAAGTTGTCGTTGAAGTTTATTATAATGATGCTAAAGTTGATTGTAATGTTGCTCACGTTGAATTTGATCTCAATGATAAGTATAAGATTGATTAAGTGCCTATAATAGCACTCTAGGTACTTGGTACTTTCATGTAAAATGTTTCCTTAAGGGAGACTTTGTCCTTGAAAGCAGCGGGAGATGTTAGCGGCTCAACATGAGCAGCTAGAAGAAGAGGAGGGATGCCTCTATGGACCAGGCATTGCCGATTAGCGGTAATTATAAACACATTTGTGTAAACACATTACAAAACTTTAAACGCGTTTTTCTCGAAAACACGTTTTTAAAAATGGCTGACATTCTCCTGACCGCTGTAATTAACATATCGACCTGAAATTTGGAGAGCATACTCAGAAAATATGTCTTCACGGAATGACGGATCGTTTTTTCGATAGATACATTTTTGCATTTATTATTTATCTTTTTATGCGAAAAAAACGCGAAAATTCGATTTTTTTAAAAATTGTCGCCATTTTCCGAAATTTGTACTAAACGAAAAACCCATCCGTCATTCCATGACCAAAGGGTCACAGATTGATAATATGTTTTGAATTTGTGTTTCAGATCAACAAAGAGGGGGCAGTGATGTCAGCCGTTTACCTCCCGCGATTTGAGGACCTGTTTTCGCGGAGCTGCAACGGCCGCCATTTTGGTTTAAAAAAAAAAAAATTTTAACGTTCTGTATATCATGAATAAAACCAAGAAAAAAACCGCACTCAAAAAGCTTTACTCGTTTCCTTTAAAAAAAATAAAATGTAAACACCTGAAATATGGCACTCCAAGGACAAAGTCTCCGTTAACGGGGTATCCCTCTCTGGAAACCCAATTTAAAGGGTCAGAATGATGAATTTTTTTCTAGTAACACATTGGTTGGAATAAATTGATTTTTTCCCAACATGTTGTACACATGTTTGTGGTTACATTGTAATTTTTTCGGAAGAATCTTTAAATATATCCAACTGGTTATGGGTTCACGATCAAAATTTCGAAATTTCGAAAAATACGAAAAATGACAGCTTCTCCAAAGAAAACCTCATTTTTCTCTTGAAAAACAGCATACTCAAGTGCAAATTCAAGTCAATAGTGTGAAAGTTAGTCAAGATATCAATTCCGCCATGTCAAGATATGTAGTTTCGAGATAATCGCCTTCAAAGTTTTGGTACATATTTTACACGATCTTGTGAAATATTGTCGTCTTACCACTAGTCAGTGATTCCGACACTATATAAGTGCCCTTCCTCATAATCGAGATCATGTTGCACACCTAATCTATGCAATCTGCAGGCAGTTCAGGTCTCTTTTGAGTGTTCTTGTGCTTTGATGTCCGCTTTCGTTACACGCGAATCATCCTTAACTTTACACAATGTTTCACTGAAATAGGTGTAACTTCGTCAATTTTTAGAATTTCAGGGTCCGGTTGGTTCAAAAATATTCTTGCATGTTCACACTATAACAATATACAAACGATTTATTGAAGTTTCCAGAGAAGGATACATACCCCCTTAATAAAGATGACAATTTCATTGTAAAATATCGTTGTTTTCCATTTAAATCCATGTATAATACATAAAATATGTTTTTTTTTTAATCAAAATGATGTCAAATTAACCTTTAATATTTGACATAAGTTGCATTTCTATGCCTTGTCAAAGAAACCCCACACTCGAGGTTACTTTGACACGTTTTAAAAAATATATAAAACTGTGGGGAGGGGGAGGGGATAAATATGACACGTTTTAAAAAATATATAAAACTGTGGGGAGTGGGGAGGGGATAAATATATAAAAATGTATAACTTTCTTATACATTTGATAGCCAAAGGACACATTGTTCGATTGAAGCAAAAAAAGTTTGAATTAAAGATGCTAAAAAAAAGTTACTCCCAAAAAACTTCCAAAATCTGTTCAAAGTAACCCCATTTGACGTTACTGAATTTTGTATCGTTGTGATACGATAAAAACTAGTTTTTTAATAGCCCGCATTTTTTTGGCACGTTTTGTGCTCCGGAAATGGCGGAATTTTTTTTTAAGGATTACTGAATGGTAATTATAATGCAACGGGGAAACGAAGAGGACAACTTCATTGCGTTGAAAGTTGACATTTCATCGTTGGATGCGACGATGGTTTTTTCTTCATCTTTATAATTAAAAACCGTTTCTTTTTGCAAATTGTGCTCGTAAGTCACTAATAAAAATACGTAAAAGTATTTCAGTGATGTCCATAGCCTGAATCGGCCGAGAAAAAATGTTATCAATTGCACAGAATTAGTTTTCGTTACGTTCCAGCGACGCACACTTCAAGATCATAACATCACAGTTTCAAGGAAACAATTTGGGACGTGATCGATCGATTATCGTTTTATATTCGATCACTTTGCACGAAAGAAATCTTCGGCAATTCGACGTTACGATGCTGCGCAAAAATTCGTGTTTCTCTTGCAGCGCGTGTGGCTCGAGAGCAGAATGAAAACATCCTACTAGCGTTATTAGCATAAATTAATTTAATCGCAGGTGCAATCGACTGTGCTGAACGCCGCTTCGAGCCATCTTCGTAATTATAAATAAAGCCTGGCGGTGAATTCGTTAATGCGTGAATCAGTGAGTGATATCATTTCGCGATATGTCGATATGAACCATATGTATGACAGCTGCGTAAGTGTATCCTTCGTGAATTTCATTGTGTCCGATTAATTTCCTCGTCGGTTCGATATCCTTTCTTTTGATTGATCGCCCACGATCCTCTTCCACACTGCTCCATTGGGACCGAAATGATTCCGCTACACGTGTGGACCGAGCATTTTCGACTGTCCAGGAAGAAATAACAATTTTGAATACGTTCGTTATACCGATAGAATTCCACTTATCGATTAATTATTCAAATGATTGATCCCCGTATTGATTGATCGACAGTCGAAATAAATCAAACAAACGAGGCATATTTTGTAGGCTCTCATAATTACAATAGACGCAACCCAGACTTGTTTTTTTAAATACTCGTTTATGAAAGAAAAAATGGAAAGGAATGCTCTCGCCTCATGCTGCAGCTTCAAGCTTCGACAATCAATTTGCCTTTTACATTATCATACAAATGTCTGATCTTGGATGGAAATACGTGTTTGTATAGTGAAATTTGATGTTGATTGTTGTTTCAATCGGACTCAAAAGAATGTCGTTGAAAGCGAGTGTGTGGACATTCATAAACATTGAAAGCTGAAATCACGAATGCTTTGACTACGAGGAAAAATGTCACTATCGATAATATTACAAGTCCATGATGAATCCTTGAGAAACGGTCGAGGTGGCTCTATTGAAAGACGTGGACATTAACAACACGGAATATTTCTACGCCAAGATAAATGGAAGTCTTCACTCTTGTCATCGAATTGACCTTTTGAATTTGTCGATTCAGCCGGACAATTAATTGGCGAGGAGAGAATTCCTTGAGATACAAACGAGCAATAGAAGTTCAACACATTGAAATAGGGAATCAACTTTGGGCACTTATCGCGAAGAATAAATTGTCAAACAATCGTTGCTTACGCCATTAGCGAGTGAGAGAGGCGAAGAGAGCGAGAGAGAGAGAGTGAGAGAGAGAGAGAGAGAGAGAGAGAGAGAAATGCATTCATCGAATAGATGTTGCATGCCTTCGTAAAACCTCAGGACACTTAAAACACCAACCCAAACATCATTCAAAATTATACAAAACTGGTAGAAAACCAGAACGTAGTAGTAGCGAAAAAAATACCAATCAGCGTTTTAATAATAAAGGTGATGATTAAAATATTAGAATTAATTACCACACAATAATAAATATATGCCTATAATTAACGACAGAATTACAACAAAGTTATACTGATAACTGAATACTGGCGGTGGAAATCATGAATGAAGATAGGATATTGGTATAATGGCTATTGGTATAAATATTGATGATATAATCTCTAAATCACGATATGACACACGTGTAGCTGGAGAGAGAGGGAGAAAGAGAGAGAAAGAGGGAAATAGATTCACATGCATCAGAGAGGAGGATCTCCCTTAAATATTCATTCGCAGCTTACTGAACTTACGTCACTTTCCATTTTATATCGCATACCGATTAACCTGTTAGCTTCGTACGTTTGGTATATCTATACTAACTCATGGAGATACACGTGAAAGCGTGCGTATTCTGCATTCAGGTATAACGCTGAGATTGTGAGCGCGCGCGATATTTCCGCCTCGGGGCAATGAGGTCCCTAGACGTCTTCACTCGTAATATGTTTATTCCCTAGCAAATGGTAGTAAATGGTGATTAATGAACTTTAATTTACTCTAGTAAATAGTAGTAAATGGTAATTGACGAACTTTAATTTACTCTGGTGAATGGTAATTAAGGGGCTACATCTACCTAGAGGCCCGAGAAAATTGCCAAATTCCGAAATAAAATTCTAGGAAACAGCTAGTGAAAAAGGAACGCATTTTTTTAATCACAAAGGTACATATCTTGAGAGCCTTTGAAAAATCACCAAAAAATACAGAAAAACAACAAAAACATGGCCGCCGGCAGATGATGAATATTTTTTCGCGACGTTTGGCGGTGTACACCCTCCAGCTTAAACGGTCCATCTGAAATCTAAAAACCAAACGGGTTATTTAAGTTAACAGAAAATACGAGTCGTTGACGATCGTCGATTTTTTACATATTTTTTTTTAACAAAGTTGCGACGAATTAAATCTCGAGCATGCAAAATCTACAAAAAAAGTCGTCATTTTTAAGTATGTATTGAAAAATGAAGATAGATTTTAGAAGAGTGCGATCGTCAACGACCTTTAAATATTTCTCATCATATCCCCTGTCAATTTGGGAACAATCCATCAAGCGGTTCTTGAGATATCATGTCCACCGACTTTGAAAGCGTATCATCTGCCGGCGGCCATGCTTCTGTTTTTTTTCTGTATTTGGTGGTGATTTTTTTCCAAAGGCTCTCAATATATGTACCTTTGTGTTAAAAAAAATGTGTTTCTTTTTCATCAGCGGTTTCCCAGAATTCTTTTTTCGTAATTTGGCCATTATTTTCGGGCCTCTAGGTGGATGTAGCCCCTTAACAATCGTAGAGTTAGTCAAACTTACATTTTTACACCAAAAAAGTAATTTATCTACGCGACCACCTTAAAACTTTAGGTATATCCTTCCAATAATGTCATAATAAGAAACCTCCAAAAATTTCAGCCAGATCGATCTATAACTTTTTGAGCTATAACATGAGCAGTTTATCAAAAGACGCCTAAAGGAATATATTATAACGCCACCATTTACTTTTGTTGAAAAAGAAAAAAGTTGTAACACTTGAAAGTTGTAATAAGATAATGTCAGAATTCCATAACGATACGATTATTTTATCACCTTTAAAAAAATTTATGAAAAATGACTCATTTTCGGGCGTCTAAAGGGATTTCCCTCCTTAATTGGCTATTCGATTTTTAAAAAAGCTAAAAATCGATTTTTTTGGCCTTTTTCGACAGTTTATACTTTCAAGAATATCCTGTAAAAATGTCAAGGTCGTACCTCTAATCATTATCTTGCAAAAATCGATGGTTAAATCATTAAGAGCGTTTTTCTCCAAACGAAATTTTTCAAATTTGCTGACATTGTAACTCAACGAGCAATTATCCGATTGACTTGAAATTTGAACTGAGTACTCTTGAATATATTTACTCTACAATGACGTAGGATATTTTTGATTGGATGAAAATTGACGATTTGGCATTGAAAAAAACGACCATTTTATAAGCAAGAAAACAGACTTTTTTCCATAACAGCGCCATTTTGTTAGATTTTGAAATTTTTCAAAAATCCTACGTCATTGTACAGGAAATACCTTCCAGTTTAACGACATTTTTTTCCTTTTTCGGTTTCAGCTACTCAATCGGCCGGAATCATGTCAGCAGGGGAGGAACTTTTTTTTGGCGCCTCCGAAGGCATCGCATAAGTCGCTTGGATCTCAATATTTTACTATGAAAAAATTATGCAATATAGGTCAAATATAGCCAAATATATTCTTAATTTTCCGAAACATTAAATAGAGTACTTTTCTTCCAAAAAATTCCCGAAAATCACCCAAATGTTCAGCGTTCACACTGGTATAGCCCCTTAACGAACGATGTAAAATTTTTCCTGAAATTGACCTTAGGTGCACGAAGCACTCTTGGACTTTTCGCTCAAGCTGGACAAAGTGTGTTCCAGTTGTGACGTTGGAAAAGACTGGACAACGAGGACGGTCGTACCGCTTTCGCGCGATAATCGAGTTACCGATTCCGCCTAGACGCACTTGCGAGATCCGTAATTACAATAATTTTCATAGCTCGTTTCCCGGTTGCCTAGAGGTGTGACCGAGGGGAGTGAAAAAGCGCGTCCGCCGGGAAATCCAAGAGCAACTCTTGATGGCACATAGGTGTATACGCGCCTACACAGACACATTGTGACACACTCTTTCGCACATGTGCATATTCAGAGTGCATCGTGCATCGAATCGACGATGGTAGACGGTGCACGTGCAACGTACGTGTATTGTCCTAGTGTGTCGTTCACGAGATCATCGCAATTGCCAAGCAGGATGGCCCTATTGCAATGTAGGCCGAGAATAAAATTGTCAATCAAGGTCGACGCTCCATTGATTATAATGCGTTGGTCTATGCGGGCTTTCTATCAACCGTGGGAGAAAGAGAGACGGAGAGGGAAAGGAGGGAGGGCATTTACGTTGTGCAAACAGTTCCTCTTCCGTGAGGTGTCAATTGACGATGATGAATTCGATCATAATTTTAACCGGGTACACCTCACTTGCGGCCGGAAAAAAAGAGGAATTTTCGTGATTTTTTTGCGGGAAAGAGTATGCAGGTTTTTATTTTTTATAACGTTAAGGAGGTAGGAGTGTTAGCCACAATCCAAGATTAAATTTGAAAAAAATATATGTTATTGTCTAGACTATACCGAGTCTTTGCGAATTTTTTGAAATTTTTCCACCACAGAACAACTGAGATAAAAAATAGTTTAAGGTATGTAATTTTACGTGCGGTTAGATCGGCAAGACGATTACGTTACGGGTATTTTTTTTACTATTTAGCACCAATATAAACCATTTCTAACAACGGATTAACGCAAACTAAACCTTTGTAAAAATTTAGAATAAAAAACCCATTTTGCCCATCGTAAACCATATATATTCAATGTTGAACCATCAAGGCTTGATGAAAGACTACGAATCTCGGCTGGCGAATGAAGAACATTGCTGCCAATCTCAATTTCCGCAAAGTTGCCGGATTTCGGCAACATTTGATAGTCATTAATGGTAATAATAAATAATCCCGTGGTGTAAATGTAAAGGTAAATACTTACAAGTGGGGCTCCAGCTAGAAAAGGGGTTTGGAAATTGTGTACTGAGTCGATGTATTTCAGGGCACTTTGTTCCAGAGTTGTGAAAATAGTAATTTTAAAATAATGCATTACTCATTACTTTAAATAATGTGTATTGGATAAGTTCTCCATTACAAATTACAAAAGTAATGTGTAATGGATGTGTGTTTCATTACAAATGACAAAAGTAACGTGCAATGAATGCATGTGCCATTACAAATTTCAAAAAGTAATGTGTAATGGTTGCATGATCCATTACAAAGATTAAAAAGTAGTGTGTAATGGTTGTATGATCCATTACAAATTTCAAAAAGTAATGTGCAATGGATGCATGATCCATTACAAATTTCAAAAAGTAATGAGTAATGGATGCACGTTCCATTACAAATTTTAAAAAGTAATTTGTAATGGATGCATGTTCGATTACAAATTACAATTGATAAAAAGTAATCTGTAGTGGAGAATATTCCATTACACATAACAAGATTGCCGTGCTTGCATTAGAAATTTGCACATTTGCTCAAAGTTGCTGTCTTATTATTTAATTTCGCTCACTAAAAGTTCTTTCAAGACTAATTCATTTTTTTTGCTTGAAACTCAATAATGCAGACGAAAAACGTTCAAATTAGAAGTTCGCACATTACTTTCACCTTGCTGTTTTACACAGGCAAAGCTATCTACATGAAAAAGTCGATACTTTTAAAGACATGGACGAAGTTGCAAGCAAAAGCTGGTTACAAATAATGAAAAAAACTGCATATTGAAATTGATCTGATATGATATATTGTCTCGCATGATTTTTCGAAGTTTTGAGATATATAAGAATTTTTCGAGCATTAACATTGAAAACTGGAAAACAAATTCTTTTTATCACAAAGTTTCCTCTTTAAAAAAGCAAAAATTATGTGTAATGAATGCGTGCCTCATTGAGCATTGAAAAAGTAATATACCATGAATAAATGCAAAGAGCAATTACTATTATTATTATCAATTGATAATGGATATCGATTATAAAAGCAACGTGTAACAGATTACGCGTTGCAAACTTATAAAATTCCACTTCAAATTCAAATAGATCGAAATTGTTTGGTCTACTGAACAATCCATTCAAGGAGTTCTAAATTTCAAACGATCTATATAGTTATCTGAAATAATAAAATAGGTATATCATGCAGAAACTATATAAAGCGACATGTTTTGTTTCAGTAACTTGTATTCATTTTTGTTATATTACTTATATTATTATTTACATCTTTTATTATTAGCTAGGTTACGTATATTTTATTAGAATGCTTATAATTGTGTTAAGTATAATTTCTTCCGCCTATTCTGCGGATTCGTGAGATACATGAAACATCATCTTAGCCACTTTTTTCTCTTTCTCTCTCGATCTTTTTCTCGCTTCTGTCGTTATAATTGTAACACGAGGTTGTTTTAACGGCCATATTTATTTTTCTAATGCACAAAAGTCAATTTTGACCCCGGATTCTGAAAGAGTGCACATAAAAGTATGGGAGATCATGACTTTGTATTGAGAAGTAATTTTTTTTGATGATACAAATCTGGCTTGTATAAACCTTTTTTTTGTGTTGTCGAGGTTTATGCAGAAGAAAAACGAATTTACTTAAAACAAATTGCAATTAGCGAAATAAAATAATGAGATAGCAATGTGCAAATTTCTAATGTGAGCACGGCAATTTTTCTATTTGTGATGAAATATTCTCCGCTACGAATTACCTTATTGTAATTGTATTTTGTAATGAAGCACTCATTAATCATACATTACTTTTTCAATTTGTAATGGAACATGCGTCCATTACACATTACCTTTTGAAATTTGTAATGGATCATGCAACCATTACACATTACTTTTTGTAATTTGTAACGGAACATGCATTTATTGCACATTACTTTTCTTATTTGTAATGGAACACACATCCATTACACATTACTTTTTTCATTTGTAATGGAACACACATCCATTACACATTACTTTTGTCATTTGTAATGGAACATATGTCCATTACACATTACTTTTGTAATTTATAATGGAACGTATATCCATTACGCATTACTTTTGTAATTTGTAATGGAACATATATCCATTACACATTAATTTTGTAATTTGTAATGTATACAGTAATGCACTATCAAAATAATGCATTATTCACAACTCTGCTTTGTTCATAATATTAAGACAATTTCAACCCTTATTTCAACCCAAAACGCTTTTTTTACCTTTTTAAAGGCATGGAGGAAACGGGTTTGGTGACATCAAGTGGGTCAAATGACATGGGTTTGACCCAAACAAACCCAAACAAGTAAGCATACAGAAAACGTATATCAAAAATCGAATATTTTCCGGATTTTTTTTTTTCTTAATAAAATACCCCCCCCCCCCCCCCCCATAATGAAAAACATATTTTCATACTGCAGAATAGCCTCGAACACGTGAAAAAAACTTATGGAGTCGATGAGGGCTGGAACTTGTAAATATTTACCAATATAAATAGGCATAATTATAAATGACTCAAAATTTATTCTGAGTTGTATAAAACATTCGCTGACGCAGTTTTTTCACAATGATCATCGATAATGTTATACTTTTTCTAGTTGGTAGTAGCACAAAAATGTTTCTTATTTACGTAATAAAATTTCGTAATGCATAATTTTGCGTTTCAATTATATATTTCAAAATATTAGCATCTACAGAATAAATTTATACCTCGGATGCATTTTTTTGAGGTTCGTGGAAAAAAAATTCATGAACCGTCATTTGACTCAACTGAACCGCTCCAACCGCCTTAAAGAGTATAACTTTAAGTATCTTTTACAATTTTTGTATTGAAAAGTATTTATACAGGTGGTAGATACAATGGTCACTGCTGCTCGGAAACAAATCATCCGAAATTTAAAAACCAAAGGCATTTAGTTTTTGCATGAAATGATCTAGTGCTTGGACGAATGGTTTAATGAAATAATAAGTTTGCAAAAAAAAGGCCGCAGTCCAAAGTGAAAGTATCGATTTTCGGTTAAAAATGCTCTATTTTCCTTGACAAAAAAACTATGCATCGAAAAAAGTCCTTCGTTCAAGCACTACTTTTTGATATGTAAGAGAAGCTTGCAAAATTTGAATTTGATCGGTGCGGTGATTTTTTCGATACCGTGGTCACCGATTTAAAAAAATTCATTTTGAAAAGCGGGTTAAAGTTCGCCGGTTCTACCTATAACAAACCCCCATAACTCCCTCAATTTTAAACGGATCGACTTGAAAATTTCAGAGAATATTTTTAAAACGTTGTATTTTGAAATTCGATCGAAAACCAAAAATCGATATTTCCCATAACTTCAACTAGGTACGTGTAAGACCCTAAAATCGAGCTTTCACCCTTGTCGAATTTTCACCCTCGATTATAGAATAACTTTGGCAGGCTGCCGTAACCTAAATCAACGATGATTCCATGCAGCCTCTGCATAAAAATAATAAATTCCATATCTTCTCCTCAGCTAATAGATATCGAACCTATTCTCAATGGATTCGATCGATTTTTTTTTCGTTGTTTTTATATTTTGTTCGCGCGTCCCTCGAATTCTCGACGGTGAGATTTAACAGTTCCGAGAATACCTGTTTCTGAGGGCATTTTATCGTTTCGGACCGCGCGGCTTCCTTATAAGACACTCCAGGAGGCTCCAGACGCTCACCACCATCAGGAAAACCGCGAACATCTCGCTATCGTCGTATATACGATATAATGGGGTATATATGTACCGCATAATTGTGTTGGTGAACGCAAAACTCCATCTCTTGGGTGGAAGTCTCTCTCTCTCTCTCTCTCTCTCTCTCTCTCTCTCTCTCTCTCTCTCTCTCTCTCTCTCCCTCTCTCTCTCTCTCTCTCTCTGCCTGCTGGAACCGGTTCCTTTCGGCTCGGCGAATCGAACTCCTCTCCTGCAGTTGATCATATATATATATATATGCATCTTCCTCTCGCCCAAGTTCCCATCGTGTCTGCGCGTGGCTGCAAATACGTGCACACAGTCGAAGATAAGAGGGCTCTTGTGGACCCTCAGGATAAATAGAAATGCGATGCACGCGGAATGAGTCGGACAGTCTCGACTCTAATCGCGATCTCGATTTATTTTTCCTCGCCACTCGTTTCTCTCTCTCTCTCTCTCTCTCTCTCTCTCTCTCTCTCGGCGATCGGAAATTGCAGTGTCCAGGCCCTGCTCTCGTACGCGGATTCTGAACCGGCGATAGCGTTGTTGAAGCGAAAAATGAAGAAAAAAAATTGAGTACATTGGTCCATACGTGTAGGGCGAGCGAAAGGGCCCCAAAGGAACTTACGCATGGTGAAAATGGCCCTCTGTACTCAAACATTGCTCGACACTGAATGCGTGGGCGACCACTTTTATTTTGGAGTATACATGTAGGATCGTTGGATCTGGAAGAATTGAGGTAAGGCGGGATACACATTTAGACTGGAAAAAATTAAGCAATTTTGATGGATTTTTTAAACGAAGAAATAATTATTCTACATATATCAAATTGTAGGTACATTTTAAGAGTAAATTTAAGTATACAAAACATTTTTTTTTAATTCATTTATCATCGAAGTAGTGGAACTGTGGCAGAGTATTATAGCGGGGTTGCCGCGGAGTTGCGAATCGGCGTGCAGTATAGCTTCCGTAGATTTTTATTTACAAAAAAAATTCGGAAATTTTCGGGTAGAACATATATAGTTTATATTCGGCAGTAATTAAAATGAAGGAAATTCAAAATTAGGAGAATTGACGCGTTTACAGAAAAAAAATCAACATTTCATGCAACATTGCAGTGAACTTTGGATAAAAAAAGTCGTTTTGAAATAATTTTTCAAAAACAATCCTCGTCGTGTAGAAGGTGGCAATATTATCAATATTTCTATCAAGTTTTAATTCAATCGGCTTAACAGTTTTTGAGTAACCCTGCACGCCAATTTCGAAAACGCAGTTGTGAGAAAAAGGGGTTTGAAGTTTACGCCCGCTCAGAATCCGAGCTGTGAGGCACAGTGTTGACGGGCTGTAACGTTGTAAGTTTTTCGATTTTCGCTTTGAAACTTCGGGAAAATATTCTACATATATAGATCTATCTTTGAAGAAAATAAAAAAAAGATGTGGATTTTTTAATCGTTGTAAATGTATATCGAGTCTTAAAGGCTGATATCCCTTTAAAACGTAACGAAGAGGTTATGGCTGGAAATGAACTCCACGAAGAAGCTTCATGGCCTCGGAACCGCAGATTAATCGGTAGGTCATTTAGGCACAAAATTTTGAGTCTTGAAACTTTAATCGCATTTTTGAAAACCACTTTATCGTGAACATCGTACAAGATAGCTCAAAAACGATCCTGTCGATCATTTTGAAATTTTGCACACTTTCAGATAAGATAATTACCGTCTATGTGAATCTAAAGTTTCTTGGAAAATATATTTTTTTTACTACTTGTTCATTAATAAATACTATAGTAAAAATTTCATTAAAAATAGAACACCTTTTTCGAATTTTTACTTTTCTTTCGATTTCTTGGGTTCACATAGAGCGTGTGGATCTTAGAAATCTGAAACTTCTTGGCTCCGATGTTTCAGATCAATGCATCGGACGCTAAGTTGTACCGTCTCTGAAGAAAGAGTTGTAATACAACCGCCTTCTTTAAATACTGACAACAAATTTCGAAAATTTGAATGTGAAAATATGTACATAACATTTTAACGATGTCGAAAAAATACCTTCAACAAAAATGAATCTTGAAAATTCGCTTATTTTCGGCCGCCTAAAGGGATCTCCCCCCTTAACAGAGCAATAATTTACCAATCGCGCAGTGTTGAAGATTGTTTCGTCCGAATGCCAGAACGATGCTTTTTATTTTTGAATTCTTTATTTCGGTTATTTTCCAAAATCTTTTTGTTTCATCAACGTTGTAGGTTTTCGATTTCGAACAAGCAGCCTGAAACGAAACTTGTGCAATTGAAAACAAATTTACTTTTATTTCATTCCAAAAATGCAAACCTCAATGTAATTTTTCATTTACTGCGATTACCCACTTTTGTTTTTGGGATGTACCGTTTTTTTGAGGAAAAAGGACAGCGAGCGAGAAATTCGTTGAGTTTTTAAAAATAAAATAGCGTTAGTAAGTGCTGCTGAAGGATAATTTTGTTTTTCAGACAAGCTTTTATTTAATGTACTAAAAAGTAGAAAATATTTTTTTTTATGAAGTCACCTATATATGACTATAGATTAAAGCTTGTGGAGCTAAGCTTTTTAAATGTTTAATAAATTTGATCAATTTAGTTTCATTAACCGTATTTAATTTGGCACAATAGTAATTAGAGAAATTATTATCACACGTTTATACTTATTTTCAGGATTTATGCTGAATGTATGATGTATGATTTATCCTTTCGGTGTTATCATTGGCTGATTGTCAGAAGAAATCCTGGAGTACTGTGATAGGTGGCATCTATCAAAGATGTTGGCTCATCACTTTTAACCTATTATACCTATTGGACCCTTTTAACGATTGTGCGATCCGAGAGCAGTTTGAGCCAATTCATATGTTCTCATGCACTCTCCATGTCACCTCTTAGATGCATATTTGGAAAATTTCAGAACTCTAAATATCGGGAAGTGGGTGAAATATCGATTCCCCGTTTTGCATCTCACAGAAAGTCAAGTTAGTTTATCAATTATTTATTTTACTAATTATTTATTTATTTTTACATATTTTTTAAAATTTGTATCATGCATTGTCACCTCTTAGATGCATGTTTACAGAATTTCAGAGCTCTAAGTAGTCGGGAAGTAGGTGAAATACCGATTTTCCGTTTTGCATCTCACAGAAAGTCAAGTTATTTTATCAATTAATTAATTTTTTTTACATATTTTTGTGAAGTTGAATCATGCATTGTCACCTCTTAGATGCATGTTTGCAGTATTTTAGAGCTCTAAGTAGTCGGGAAGTGGGTGAAATACCGATTTTCCATTTTGCATCTCACAGAAAGTCGTAATTTTTTTAAGTTGAATCATGCATTGTCACCTCTTAGATGCATGTTTGCAGAATTTCAGAGCTCTAAGTAGTCGGAAAGTGGCTGAAATATCGATTGTCCGTTTTGCATCTTACAGAAAGTCAAGTTATTTCATCAATTAATTAATTTTTTTACTTTTTTAAGTTGAATCATGCATTGTCACCTCTAAGATGAATGTTTCCAGAATTTCAGAGCTCTAAGTAGTCGGGAAGTGGGTAAAATACTGATTTTCCGTGTTTCATTTCACAGAATGTCGACTTATTTTATTTATATATTTTTACTTTTTTTTCAATTGAAGCATGCATTGTCACCTCTTAGATGCATGTTTGCAAAATCTCAGAGCTCTAAGTAGTCGGAAAGTGGGTGAAATATCGATTTTCCGTTTCGCATCTCGCAGAAAGTCGTCTTAAAAAAAAATTTAAGTTGAATCATGCACTATCACCTCTTAGATGCACATTTGGAAAATTGCAGAACTCTAAGTAGTTCGGAAGTGGGTGAAATATCGATTCTCCGTTTCGCATCTTACAGAAAGTCAAGTTTTTTATCGATTAATTAATTTTTTAACTCATTTTAAAAAAGTTGAATCATGCATTGTCACCTCTTAGATGCACATTTGCAAAATTTCAGAGCTCTAGGTAGTCGGAAAGTGGGTGAAATATCGATTTTCCGTTTTGCATCTCACACCAAGTCAAGTTAAATAAAAGCTTGTAATAAAATCATGTTTATTTTACAGCGGTTCTGGAGAATGCAATCTCGTTATGTCCGGTCGAGGATATGCCTCGAAAGCAGCCAACGTTATCGCAATAAAATATTCAATGTACTAGGTCGATTCGAGGGATGCATAAGTATATTCGTAAACGAATCCTCGTTGCACCCGGACTTACTCCGCGAGCGACAAGACGGAATCGTCTGTATTTTATAATCTTCCGCTTATCGGCCTTCGTTATCAATAAACTCGTGGACTGCGAACAGCAGTCTAATTGTAAGATTGGACAACGGTCCCGGCCGTCGGGCGCACAACTAAATGTTCCAGGACGTTCAACGTGTAAATTGCATTAAATTAACCAACGATAAACTTCCTAGCGCGCGTGTATATGTCATGGAAACCTGTACTTTCAAGGACTCGTGAGTATCGTTGTATCATCGGCCAATAACGCTCTTTCGAATATGGTAATGTTGCACAACGATGAGTATAAACTTTTTTCCTTTAACGACAACAACAACAAAAAGTGAGAAATCGCGAGCGATAAATTACACTAGACTCCTATGAACTAATCAAATTTCTTTACTGCGTGCAACAATCTTGAGACGCAATTATTCTTATCACAAATTGAGCAATTAAACGCTGAAATACAACAAAATGAACGAGCCATGAAGCGTCGAACGAGGAGATGCAAAAAAAAAGAATTTTATCGTCGAGAGCTCGGATACTCAGGAAAGGATAAAAAAAATCCTGTGATAGTCGCAGGAGCAATTAAGGGGGGAGTACCTTTAGGCGAGGAAAAAAATTGCTGACTTTCATGATTTCTTTTTTAAACGAACGATTCCTTCAGTTTTTTTAGACTTAGGGTATGTTTATTTCCACTTTTGACTTCTACATGGTATTTTTTTAATTAATCTTTAAAAATACCGGAGATATGGCGCGATTTTGTAAACTGGCGTGACGTATAGCTAAAAAAATATACGATCGATCCTGATGAAATTTGGTATTAATCTCTAACCTTATTGTTCAACACATGACCCTTAATGTTCTTGAATAATAAAAAAAACGTATTCTTTTATTGCAAAACGTATTAATTTTTTTTCGGAAAGTTCAATCTTTTTGTTTCAAGGCGCACCATTTCATCGATTTTCAACATTGCTCACTTTTTCTTGGTTCACATTCTGCGTATGAGTGTTAATGAACGAAAAATCTTCGTTGGTTTTTTTTCAGATTAATCGTGCCGACGCGATGTGTCACGCCATCTGGCAACATCCGCCGCAACCCGTTTGGGAGACCGTGCCATACCATCGCCATTTTCAAAGATTCATTAAAAAAAAACTACCATGTAACAGCCAAAAGTAGTAATAAAACATACCCTGAGTTTCGAAAATGGTGAAAAAATCATTCCGCTAAAAAAAATCATGACAATCAGCCATTTTTTCCTCGCCCAAAGGTATCTCCCCTTTTAAAATGTGTTAGGAATATTCGTATTTATCAAGACCACCGCCATTTTAAGATTAATAAACAAAAGTACTATGTAAGAGCCAAAAGTAGTAATAAAGCATACCCTAAGTTACGAAAAAGGAGAAGAAATCTTTCCTTTAAGAAAAAATCATGAAAATCAGCAATTTTTTCCTCGCCCAAAGGTATCTCCCCCCTTAAGATGCGTCAGGAACATTCGGATTTATCAATACCACAATTCAAAGATTAATTAAAAAAAAATACCATGTAACAGCGGAAAGTAGTAATAAAACTTACTCTAAGTTTCGAAAATGGTAAGGAATCTTTTGATTTATTATGGAAATTGCCCATTTTTTCCTCGTCTAAAGGTATCTCCCCCCTTAAGGGGCTATCCCAGTGTGAACGCTGAAAATTTGGCTGATTTTCGGGAATCGTTTGGAAGAAAAGTACTCAATTAAATGTTTAGGAAAATTAGAAATATATTTGGCTATATTTGACGTATATTACATAATTTTTTCATAGAAAAATATAGAGCGAAAAATGAAGCGACTTATGCGCTGCCTTCGGAGGCGCATAAGTCGCACGGCCGATTGAGTAGCTGAAACCAAAAAAGGAAAAAAATGTTAAACTGGAAGGTATTTCCTGTACAATGACGTAGGATTTTCGAAAAATATAAAAATCTAACAAAATGGCGTAGTTATAAAAAAAGTCTGTTTTCTTGTCTATAAAATGGTCGTTTTTTAAATGCCAAATCGTCAATTTTCATCCAATCAAAAATATCCTACGTCATTGTCGAGTAAATATATTCAAGAGTACTCGGTTCAAATTTCAAGTCAATCGGATAATTGCTATTTGACTTACAATGTCAGCAAATTTGAAAAATCTCATTTCGAGAAAAACGCGTTTAAAGATTTAACTATCGATTTTTGCAAGATAAAATGATATTGATATAAACGATAATGATATTCTTGAAAGTATAAACTGTCGAAAGAGGCATAAAAATCGATTTTTTGAAAGTGTCACACTGGTATAACCCCTTAAGACGCGTTAGGATTGATCGTACGAATAATTCTCGATATTCCTTTCCAACGACGTGGTCGTGGATGCTCGCACGCACAAGTACGAGGCCGGTGGTTGTAAAAACGCTTGCAAATAATTAGTGCGAATCATTGAAACGTGGGCGAAAGGTCTCTGAAAGCAAATCGAGGCGCAATAGCCGTCGCTATTGCCAATACAAGCTGCACAGCTATGCCGGTTCGAGAAAACGTGCGTTGCATTGATTTCCAGTTTTGCTAGCCAGTTAGCTCGATGCCAAGTCGTTCTTGACATTGATCTCGAGAAACCGGTGAGTGCGACGACTGCTGGACGATTGCTGATCGTTACCAATTACTACTCGCTGCTCGGCTACTGCGGTTTCATCGCGTGCTCGCGGAAACGCTAATCACATCGAGAGCACTGGAAGTATCGAAGAGAAAGGAAAGAGAATTTGGCCCGACGAATCGTCTCGATTCGAAAAATAAAAATTCAGGACGTAGGCGAGGGTCGTGCGTGACTCTTCATGGCGTTTAGGCCAAGTAAAAGCTGTACCACGTGACGGATGAGTGCGAAAGACACAGCAGAAATTTTCGGACAGAAATTTCTTGGAGATATATTTATTATATATTTAGGGTAAAAGAAAGTCGCCAAGCTCCGCGTCAGTGAATCCTGCAGAGCCTGGTGCTTAGTTTTCCCAAAAGACTTGACCATCTATGAGAAAATTCTGCTCGGGAATTCGTGAGGTTACGTTGACCGGTACATGTACCTTGATCTCTTGATTGCTGATGACGTTGAAGTTTGCATCGTTGAAATGCAACAAAATTTTTTTTTTTCATTTATCAAATTTCTTTTGGCACATTTGAGGTATCAAGAGATGCGGCAGCGTCTTGACGCCAAGTAATAAAAAAAGGAAACGTTTACCCCACGGATTTCGATCCCACTGACGAACACACCACGCAGTCTTTATACACTGAGATGGGATTTTATCTGTCACTTTCGAACTTTGAATCGACGCCACGCGAAAACGCTTCGACGAATTGAAAATCTGATGACATTTGACAATTGTAATGTGATTATTCCCTGTATAAATCACGCAACCATTTTTTGAAATGTCATTTAGGGATCTATAAGCTAAATCTGCGAAATATGATGTTAGATAGTAAGGAAAATAAGGAATTTAACAGAATTTTCGTTGCATTCCAACGATGCTCGAAAGTGGTCTCAAAAGTAGTCTCGAGTGCATGAGGTGTCCATTGATGATGATGAATTCGATCATAATTCAACGGGGGAGGGGGGGGGAATGGCTGATTTTCACGATTTTTTTAAGGACAGATTCATTTACCATTTTTTAGGCTTAGGATATGTTTTATTACTACTTTTGGCTGTAACATGGTATTTTTTTTTATTAAACTTTCAAAATGGCGGAAGCATGGTTTTCTAAACTACCTTTTCAAAACTGGCGTGCCGTATAGTTAGAAAACCTATCGATCGATTTTGAAGACATTTAAAGTTTGTCTATGTCCTTATTGTCTGAAACGTGACCCTAAATGGTTTTGGAAAATTAAAAAAAACTACTTGTTATTGCAAAATCTAGCTGTTCTTTTTTCGGAAAATTCAATCCTTTTGTTTCGTAGCGTACTATTCAATCGATTTTTAACATTTCTCACTTTTTCTGGGTTCATATTCCGCGTATGAGAGTGAGTGAAAGAAAAATCTTCGTTGGTTTGTTTTTCAACTTGATCCCGCCGACGCTACGTGTCACACCATCTGACGACGTCCGCTGCAACCCGGTTAGAAGACTGTGTCATACCTCTGCCATTTCTAAAGATTGATTAAAAATGCCATTCAACAGCCAAAAGTAGTAATAAAATATATCCTAAGTCTCAAAATGGGTGACGAAATATTTCCTAAAAAAAAATCATGAAAATCAGCTAATTTTCCTCCCCTACAGGTATCTCTCCCCTTAACGGGTTACACATAGCTCGTGGCCGGAAAAAGAAGGAACTTTCGTAATTTTTTTCTGGGATAGCGTGTGCAGGTTTTCAATTTTTTTTCTAATTTACATTATAGAGTATGGTTTTAAGAATCTTATACAATTGTTGTATTTATATTTATACATGTGGTAGATACAATGGTTTGTGCAGACCGCTCGGAAACAAACCTACGGAACTAAAAAAAATCAAACGTGTTTAGTTTTTTTCATGAAATTATCCATTGCTTGGACGAAGGATTTCATAAAATGTCGTTTTGTGAAAAAATGGCCACAGTCTAAAGTGAATCTATCAATTTTCGGTTAAAAAAACGTTCTATTTTTGTTGATAATAAGAGAGTATGCATCGAAAATAAAATTCCTTCCTCCACGCACTGCTTTTTGATATGTAAAAGAAGCTTGGAAAATAAAAGCTGATCAGTGCATTGATTTTTGAAATATCGTGGTCACCGATTTCGAAAAAGTCATTTTTAGAACAACGCGTTTAAAGTTTGCTGGTTTGCGGAACCTAAGTGCAGTGCATGAACAATAACCCGATGATAACCCCATCATTTCTGATCAAACTTCTTTTATCCACAAGCTTACCTGTCGAATTTGGATCAAGATACATTCCAGTTTGGATTATATTATACTAAACAGCATTATAAAATGGGATCTAGTGCATTCCAGTTCGATCTTTTTTTCCGCAAGCCCACCTGTCTAATTTGGATCAAGATGCATTCCAGTTTGGATTATATTATAATAAATAATATTATAAAATATTGCAAATAAAATAATGTTATAAAATTGGATCCAATGCATTCCAGTTCGATCTTTTTTTCCCACAAGCCCGCCTGTCCAATTTGGATCTAGATGCATCTGAACAACCGAGAATCACGATGGTGATGTTTGCATCCCAGGGATGCAACAAGAACTATTCTCCTTCAACAACCCAACAATTTGTTGGCTCCAACATACGCATTAGTCATCCGAAAATTCAATCTGCAAGAAAAAAAGTTCCTCAATAACAACAATAAATAAATAAAAAAGAGAATCTCCCTTGAATTTCAACGATGCAAACTGCACCAGCGTCGAGTATCGGTTTACCATTTTTCTGGCGGACAGACCCAAGGTCAAACTCGAGTTTGACCAGCCGGAGTTCGACGACCGGAAAACGGAGGCTGAGAAAAGTAATATGGGTGTACGCCCGCAGTCTTATGTACGGAGGCGTTGTCCCAGCGTCTGCACGCCTCGAGCCAACCTCACTTGGTTTACGCTCGTTTCCACCGGGGGCTCAAAAAAAGACCGTGCCAGACCGTCGGGACTCTCGCAACAGGTCTTTCTCGACCCGCAAACCCACATTTTCCGATCACCTCCAATCTAACCCATTCGACCGGCCAGAGCACCCGGTGGATCTCCCGTCGTCAATTCTGATCTGGCATCGCCCTAAGAAATCATTGACGGCTAGGAATACGCGCAGGAACACTTTAAGAGCAGTTTTGGCCCAGAAAGACGTATGAATCTCGTCGAGGACCCGTACTCGCTCATCCGAAGATGAACAAAAAAAATCGAAGAACCGCGTCGTTGTTACCGTTACGTTCACCCGAGTCTCCAGGGAGAAAGAGAAAGAAAGGGAGAGAGAAATAGCAATTACAGCGTGCGGATGCTGCGAGTAAGATACACGAAAGAGAGAGAATGTTGTGGTATTGCTGCTGCTTAACCTGTGGCGATCCTCTTGAGCTGAGCTGAGCCCGACCGCACAGCACAGACTCTCGTTTCCTGTCTCTCGTATTTATAGAACTCGTTTTGTCGGTACATCTGACACGATGAATAACTCTTACATGCGGGGGGGGAGGGGGGGAAGAAAAATTCGAGCAAAGCTCCATACGTGAAAGCACGAGGGAGAATGAAATATCGGAAGCGTAGGGTAACGAGTGCCGCAAATAAGGTTCGTTCCAGGCGAGTCCGTGTTTGCCTCGTGGCTATAATCATTCGCATGCCCCGAGCTCGCTTCATCAAACGCACGGATGAACCTAGAATTTCATCCGCGCAAATTTGTACCAATGCTACGGAACGGCGAAAAAAAATATGTATTAGCCGTTACTTGTGAAAATCAAATTGCCGCACGGCGCGGAAAACAGTTACACGGATCGTCCGAGATGTCCAGAGATCGAGCATTTTGCGACGTTTTTATTAAGGGGGCCGTCTGGTGTGTCGGATCAAAAGAAGAGAAAACGGCCTTGCATGACTTCTTTGAAGAAGAGGAAGGTGTACTCTATGGTCCAGGCATATCAGATTGATGGTGAGACCATTTTATTATTATATAATTATATACAACAACTTTCAAACGCGTTTTTCTCAAAACACGATTTTTTCCAAACTGCTGGCATGATATCTCAAAAACTATTTGATTGATTCTGCTGAAATTTATACAGGATCTTTGGTACATATATAACTACAAGTTGAAGTAAAATAATTACGATTGCTTCGTTAGTTTTATTTTTATCAGCTATATAACCCCCAAAAAATACGAACAATTGAATTTTTTTTCTAGAGCTTAAAAAATATTATTTTCGTGAATTCTAACTTTATTTTAGTTCCATGTAGAGCCTCAAGTCTCACGATAAAAATTGCGTTTGGTTTTTTGATTTCAGATAAGCAGAACGTCCGGAATCATGGCAACAGTGGATTCTGTCACAGAGAGAGAAAAAGAGAAAAAAATAAATAAATAAAAAATATAGTTTAGTTAAAGAGAAAACTTCTTTTTAAAATAATCATTATAATATTAATAGTGAATAGTGCATTAGTGACGATGTCTACGACCATCAAGGACACAGCCCCCGACGCAAGCGACGCCTAGAGAAGGAGAAGCAAAATTTCACACACACAAGACTAAAAAGCAGAAAAAAAATTTTAATTAAAAAAAAAACATTTTAAACCATGTGTTTAAAAGGGATTAAAAAGTATACAATAATATTTCCTAGCCCCATACAGATTTACAACCCAATCCAGATTCCTGACCGCATACAGATTGTCCGGAAAATTTGTGAATGTGAATTTTCAATAGCTATGAAAATACTTGAAAGATTTAAAACGAAAAACGTGGGGCGCATGCATAGATAATAGTGAGGAGTGTAGGGAGTAGCTGTCGTTGAGGAAGATCACACAACAGTTCATATCATTTGCAGTGTACTAAAATTGTTAGTAATGTAGGTGAAGTATTCATACATCAATTAGCTCTTGAATGCGCCCACGTTTTTCGTTTTAAGGCGTTAGGCCACAGTAACGGGTATAAAATCATGTGCGAATTTAACAATTTTTTTCGTATGAAAAAGTGATTCACTCGTAAAAGTAATTACACATCTATTTAGTTTGAATATCAAGCTGTTAGATTTTGTTTCTATGCACAAAATGGCCGACTACTCGAAACTTCTCGAAACAGCTTTTTTCCAATTGGCGTGAAAAATAACTTCAACAATTTTCACTCGATTTACTTCAAATTTAAAAGTTATGTTCCTAATTGCATTCCGCAGAGAAGTACGTAAGGAATTTCTGATTAATCGAAAACTTTTCATTTTATGAGCAGTTTATGAGCAGTTATAACGAAATTTTTCACTGAAAATTCATTTCTTAAGTTTAAACACCTACAACTTTTGAGTAAACCAACATTTTTTAAATTCCGTACGTACTTCTCTAGGTATTCTAATGTAGATTGGCGAGAATTTTTGTTTTTTGTTCTCGGTAAAAAATTGTGGATGCTAAATGTCACGCCGCGGAGCGTCTAAAAAAAGATAACGAAAGAAAATATTACTATTCGGCCATTTTGTACATCGAAAAAAAAATAAAAATTTTAACAGCTTGATATTCATACTAAATAGATGTGTAATTAATTTTATGAGTGAATCAATTTTTCATACGAAAAAAATTGTAAAAAGTAAATTGTATTACAAGTATTTTCATAGCTATTAAAAATTCACAATCACAAATTTTCAGGACAATCTGTATACGGTCAGGAATCTGGATTGGGTTATAAATCTGTGTGAGGCTAGGAAATATTATTTTATCCTTTTTAATCCGTTGAAAAAACGTGGTTAAATATTTAAAAATAATTTGTGATCGAGGAACCTTGGCAATTTTATTTTACTCCGGTAATTGCAAGAAACGGAAAGAGCGTTCGATTATTTCAGCCGTTGTATCGTCGCTGGCAGCTATAAAGATGCTCGTCAATACCGCACCGAACGATCGCAGAAGCGTATCGGCCAACACAATTGGCAAACTTTTTTTTCGCTCCACGAAGGTACCTCGATTTCGTTCGTTCACAGCGTTTTTCTCCAACGCTGGTCGGAGATCCGCTCGTAAATTGTTCTCTTTCGTGTGTTGATCGATTTGCCATTTTTTCAACTAACCGCATGATGTACGTATTGCTGCCGATTCCTCGTGGGAATGGAAAAAATTTGCTCGCGTATATATCCGATCGTGACCAATCATCCTTGAGCCTTTGTCATTCGCAACGCAGTACTTTTTGGTTATCGTTTCTAGATGTATGTATTTTTCTGTCTCCGAATCAACATAGATACACGCGAATGCCACGATATTGGCTAAATCGGCAGTTTTATTTTGCATTATGGGCAATGAGACTCTTCGGGACACAGCCTCGATGGAGTAGCACAATAATTTTAATCAAAAGCCAGAAAAATCTGCGCATACGACGAGTTACTTATGAATGTGATTGCCTTGTACAAACAGGAAAAACATGATTAGCTGATTTTTTCAAAGTTCAAAGTGTGTTATTGATTGTTCTGACAGAGAGCTTGATGGAATAGCGTAGAACATAAGATCCAAGCAATTCGCAGTAACTGGTAATTTTCTGCAACGATCCATCACGTTCAGTCTTTCCTTGTTGGACGATTACCTGAAATAATGGAACGGAGTAATTTTTCATTCGTTTTCACCGATAAATTGATGACGAATGATCGGTTCGTCATTGAATCGTTAACTCACCAACTGCCGGATGAAGATTGAGCTGAGGACTGAGCGGAAGATTGACTCCAGGAACCTCCGCCGGGATTTCCACCTCCTTGTCCCCCGCACACTTGACACTGTCCACCACCACCTCCAGGCTGAGGACGTCCACCGCCACCTCCGCTTGGATAATACCCACCACCACCGCCGCCTCCACCGTGATGATGACCTCCACCCCCGCCACCAGGACGATAACCTCCGCCACCGCCGCTGGGATAGCCGCTCACGGGCACCACGACGACTGGAATAACCCCGACGGTGTTGCCTGGAAATAACACGGTAGATGTAGGAGAATTCCTTCACCGGAGTAAAGAAAGGGCATCTAGACATTGAATGCAAATTAGGAATAGACTTTAGGGGCTATACCAATGTGACACTATCGAAAAATCGATTTTTTTTTGCATTTTTCGACAGTTTAGACTTTATACTTTACGTTTATACTTAGCAGTTTTAATGGTAAATATCATTTTATCTTGCAAAAGTCGATAGTTAAATCTTTAAACGCGTTTTTCTCGAAATGAGATTTTTCAAATTTGCTGACATTGTAACTCAAAGAGCAATTATCCGATTGACTTGAAATTTGAACTGAGTACTCTTGAATATATTGACTCTACAATGACGTAGGATATTTTTGATTGGATGAAAATTGACGATTTGGCATTGAAAAAAACGACCATTTTATAGGCAAGAAAATAGACTTTTTTTCATAACTACGCCATTTTATTAGATTTTCATATTTTTCGAAAATCCTGCGTCATTGTACACGAAATACCTTCCAGTTTAACGACATTTTTTCCCTTTTCGGTTTCAGCTACTCAATCGGCCGAAATCATGTCAGCAGGAGAGGAACTTTTTTTGGCGCCTCCGAAGGCAGCGCATAAGTCGCTTGGATGTGAATATTTTTCTATGAAAAAAATATATAATATAGGTCAAATATAGCCAAATCTATTTTTAATTTTCCGAAACATTCAATTGAGTACTTTCCTTCCAACAAATTCCCGAAAATCACCCAGATTTTCAGCGGTTACACTGGTATAGCCCCTTCATTCTTTTAAAGAAAATCGAATTTGGTAATTTGTCTTAGCTAAGCCGACAGCCGAAACGCCATTAGAGGCAACATTTCATGACATGCTGTTGAGCGGAACTTTAGGACAACTTTGGATATCGATTGAGATGAATAGGAACTCGAGAGATGCTGAGATTTGAAGAGAAAAAAAAACACATTTACCACCTCCGCCTCCGTAATTGCCGCCTCCGCCTCCATAATTGCCGCCTCCTCCTCCACAACCGCCTCCACATCCGCCTCCGCCTCCACCGGTCGGGTATCCGCCGCCGCCTCCTCCGCCGTAGCCTCCACCGCCGCCGCCACCACCCAAATATTTCGCAAGTTTACACTTCAGACAGGGTGCACGTTTCCTTCGCACTTTGTTCATCGTGGGTTCGGACGATTTGTCCACTGGAACGATCAGGTCATTTTTCTTCTCTGGATCATCGCCGAAATCGACTTTGATGACTTTGGTCTCGCCGTCTTTCGTGACTTTTTCAACATCGAAACCCTCGTCCTGGAGTTCCTTGGCAATATCGTCGAGACTGACGGGATCTTCCTCGTCATCAGCTTCGACGACCAGGAGGACGGTTGCCAGGGGTTCTTAAAAAAGGCGAGCATTTATATGCATAGCTTGCTAAAAAAGATCGGCCATTCAAAGTATTCATGGATCGGCTGCTCTCCATAAATCAGAAAGGAAATTACCTAGTATTCCTGGCGTGCTCTCGATCACTTCATCCGCGATCTTTTCCTCGCCATCCTCGTGATCGGAAACATTCGTCACCGCGTAGAGATTTATGAGGTAGACTACCCCGTGTCTCGTGCCTATACTCTCATTGATCGGTGGAGGCATCAATTCAGTTGCCAAAGTCGTGTTCTCCAATAACGCCGGTACAATTTCTGCAAATGTGATTCCATTCTTAATTGGCCCTGACTTCGATCACTTTTCACTGATACCCTTTTCTTTAAACGTGAAAAAAAAATCGTAAAAAAGGAAAAACATTCATTGTATATTTACCAGCGTCGGAACCAGCGTCCAATGGCAAGCCCTGGAGGCCCGACGCGAACAGTAACGCGCCCACTGCACTCACCCACCACATGGTTTTGATTTGAATTTTTTTCACGGATTTATAAATATTTGTATCCTTCCGTTAAGATCGCACGAGCAACTGAAACGTGATACCTGACGTTCCATCTTTTATAGGCACCCATTTATCCTTCCACAATCTATGATCCTGACTGGGTTGCATAACGTTTGACGCCGAGTCCACCAATGAGAGTGACGAGTGCTCCTAGCGCCATTGTTTACGTCGTCGATGATGTTTCACTTCAGTCACAAATCCCACCTGGCTAGATTACAGTTTTGGTTTTTCCTGGGAAAAACCACCATTCGACCTCTGATCAATTTTTTTCCCCAGCATACTCTTGTATATTACGAATGCATTTGTTTGAGACGGCCCGCAATAAAAATGAGCCGGATACATCGATCGAAGTAATTATAGCGTCGCTACCGAGAACATTGTGTGTGAACCGGTGACGAGAGAAAAAATCCGCGTTTAAGTCCAATGATACTTTTGTTCTGGGCTGATTTGTGGTTACGGGCAATGCCTGTAGAGCCGAAGATTCGAGGCTTCTGTAAAAGGGGAAGGATTGATATATCGGCAAATCTCTGACAATGGAATTTCACTTAACATTCAAAGATTTCGAACGGCAGTTCGAAATGATGCAAATGTTCGCCTTCCATCGATATGTTGGTCCGTTTTGAAAAATCAGTATCAATTTGATTTCGTTCTTTCATTCAATGATATATGCGGTTAAAACTTGACTGGTTAGCGGGTAAATGAAGGTGATACCAATGGAAACTTGCAAGGTACAGTGAAACCTCGTTTATACGGATTACACTTATAGGTTTTTTATCATTTATACGTCGAATTTCTCTAGCTCCGGCAGATTCCGTTCATAAAGATGGTAATAAGTTTCATTTCTACGTTTTTCACTTATACGTTTTTCGCGTTTATACGTTATTAATTTTATTCCCCAGCGTCGGTTTCAAGGTTCGTTCCTTCTCAGTTATACGTTAAGCACACGTGATATTCTCTCGCCGGAGAAAAATTCATGTGACTGCGTTTTGATGTTTTGATGTTTGGATGTTTTGATGTTTTGATGTTTCGATGTTTCGATGTTTTGATGTTTTGATGTTTTGATGTTTTGATGTTTTGATGTTTTGATGTTTTGATGTTTTGATGTTTTGATGTTTTGATGTTTTGATGTTTTGATGTTTTGATGTTTTGATGTTTTGATGTTTTGATGTTTTGATGTTTTGATGTTTTGATGTTTTGATGTTTTGATGTTTCGATGTTTTGATGTTTCTGACCTCGACCATGTATTCATGTACTGTGACTACATATCTCTTATCAATGAAAAACTGTCTGTTATTTACTAGTCTAAAACGTCAAAGCTTAGTGTTACAAAATTGTATTAGATAAAAGTTCAAAACAGAAATAGGAAAACTTGAGTAGGCTCATTACTCAATTATTACCAATCAAATTTTCAATTGGAAAACAAAACATTAACATAATAGACTGCTATTGAAAAACATCGGGAATTATGCACCGATCGTCATTTTCGAATGTTAAAGAGTTTCAGATGCATACTGTATTTCACTTCTACGTTATTCTCACTCATACGTCATATTTGATGTACCCCTTGAAAAACGTATAACCGAAGTTTCACTGTATATCGAAATCTAAGCTAATGAATAGTGATGGGTCATGACGCAGCGTGTAAAACATTTTTTCTTCTACTAATCGATTTACAGATTTTAATGGTTTTACCGAGAACGTAATTATCGAGCTGCGGCTATTTTCTTCTTCGCGCATGCAGTGCATAAAGACGAGAATTCACATTTGCGATAATTCTTTAGAGAAAAACAACACTTCCCTTTCGCACGTATCGAGCCTTGTTTCTTTCCGGAGTGGGAAGATACGATTATTCTACAAAATCGGGCACTACCGATCTCGCAGTTGCACGGCTCTGCTTCTCTGACGTATGTATCATTCCCAAAGCTCGTTCCACACTCGCGATGAATGTTAATCCCATTTAACCTTGGCAAAGTTTGCATGCAGCACGTCATGATGACAATGATAATAATAACGATCATAGGAACGACCGGCCTTTAGCGGCTCGGCGGTACGGTCGAAGAGCACCTTCAGCGCTGAGTGTGTATCGTCGAACAAAAGAAAGTCGATTCCAACTTTGTTGATCTTTTGTTTTCATTTGATCGAGCGATACTTTGAATCGATGGTGACTGCAGATTTTTTAGCGTTTGCAGGGCATTTGGACAATTATTTCGGAAAAAAGAGACTTTTCATGAAGATAATCGTAAACGAGCTTGTGTAAACAAATTACCAGTGGAAGGTTAAAGGAACAACCTTCTATCTTATTCGAAAGATACACAGAACAGTACGAAGCTACATGAGAACTTCGGATGATTGCGCGTATGATTGATGCAATTATTGTCCCTGAATATGAATTGACGGCAGAGAATGCTAAATGAGAAACAGCGATTTGTGCATTGAAACGAAAATAAAAATCTCTCTGAAGCGTGAATCAAAATGACTCATCTAATTCTTCGCCGTTCGAACGATGGTTTCGTTGGAAATGGTCTAGGATTAATGTCTTATGATGTTCGCTATCGTAAATTAGCTTCGATGATTAGGGATAATTAAAATGTTCTGCTGGGAATTCCCCAATAGATACAACTTGATTTCAATATATCTCAGCTTCAAGCCGTTCACCTTCAGCTTACGAATCGGTCTTTAAAAAACCAAAGCACTCCGTGGATTAAACGGCTATGTTAATTTTTATATAGATATCACTTGGATTGACGATGATCGGTATTCCCGATCGCAATCGGCAGCAACGTGTTGAAGGAAGGCGTTTTATCGACTGTCGATAAGGTAGGAAAACGCAGGTAAGTAACCCTCGGAGGATAAAACACTCCGAAACATTTCTGCATTATTCACGGTCGATAATTTAAAACTTTCCCTTCGAGCAAATGCCCTTGATTCGCTGACAACGAAGAAATCGCATTTATCCTGGAAAATACGTTGTTCTCACATCCGGGTTCGCGATGATTTTTTGATCGAGCTCGATAGGCCCAACAAAAAACGTTCTCCGGTATTGATCCTGAAGATAAAGTTTTGGGGAATACAGTGTCTCGTTTCTCGTTAAAATTTTCATTCGACAGCATCATACATCCTCGGTAAATCCATGCATACATCGGGCCAGGGCCATAGATCATCGCAACATTTATCTACGTGGAAATCAGTTTCCTAGAACGATCCCAGCGAGCGGGAGATCGCTAGCTCTGCTGTCTCCGGCGCACAGCGTGGCGCGTTAGGTTTATAATTAAAGAACGAATTGCGTCACACGTCCGTGCGAAGGATTAGCATTGGCTAGGCTGTATCGAGATGGAGCGAGTGCTCACGTATTGTTAAAAAAAACAAGATAGAAAAGAACATCCGCTAGAAGCTTGAGAGTTTTTATTTTGTTTTCCTAACTTTAGTGAGCTGCCGGTCGATCGATTCAGGGGCTATACCAGTGTGACACTTTCAAAAAATCGATTTTTTTGCCCTTTCCGACAGTTTATACTTTCAAGAATATCCTGTAAAAATATCAAGGCCGTATATCTAATCATTTTATCCTGCAAAAATCGAAAGTTAAATCTTTAAACGCGTTTTTCTCGAAATGAGATTTTTCAAATTTGCTGACATTGTAACTCAACGAGCAATTATTCGATTGACTTGAAATTTGAACTGAGTACTCTTGAATATATTTACTCTACAATGACGTAGGATATTTTTGATTGGATGAAAATTGACGATTTGGCATTGAAAAAAACGACCATTTTATAGGCAAGAAAACAGACTTTTTCTCATAACTACGCCATTTTGTTAGATTTTGACATTTTTCGAAAATCCTACGTCATTGTACAGGAAATACCTTCCAGTTTAACGACATTTTTGCCTTTTTTGGTTTCAGCTACTCAATCGGCCGGAATCATGTCAGCAGTGGAGCAACTTTTTTATTTGGCGCCTGCGAAGGCAGCGCATAAGTCGCTTGGATCTCAATATTTTTCTATGAAAAAATTATGTAATACAGGTCAAATATAGCCAAATATATTCTTAATTTTGCGAAACATTTAATTCAGTACTTTGCTTCCAAAAAATTCTCGAAAATCACCCAAGTTTTTAGCGTTCACACTGGTATAGCCCCTTAATGCCGCACTTAATCACCACGATGCTCCACGCCGATTATCCCGCGTATTATTATTTATCCTCGATAATCTCGCAGGTAAATTCAACTCGAGAGTCCATCATCGCTCGAGTAATAAGTTATCCAATGTTTCAAGATGCGACGTATAAATCGATGACTCAGACGTCGAATATATCAGCAACTGTGTCAGTGATGTCCGTGAAAATTTCGCCGAGCGGGTCCCTCGTGCGGCTCTTTCGTTTTGCCTGATCGTTCCTCGAGTCTGACGACGCAATTCTTACGAATTCTTTCGGTAAATTGTGTCGATCTTCCGTATCCGGAAATTTAACGTGATTGATCGATCCGGCGTTCGCCGTTCCCTGCGCGAACGATATGCCCGTTCCTTGATTGTTGACCTGACCCCGAGAATTTTGGCCGCGATTGCTCGATGCTGCGTTACCGTGAGAATCACCGTTACCCTGTGAGTTTCCCGCTACAGCGGCGGAGCTGAAGGAGCCTTGAGTGTTGCCGTTAAAGTTGTGAGCTATAGATGCGGCTCCGCCTTGGGCTTGACTCTGGCCATTACCGGAAGTCTGTACTCTGTTGTTGGTCCAAGATGAGGGTCCGTTGGGCCCAAAGCTGCTGTGAGACGAGGAATGACCTTGGGCTGATCCGCCGAGGCTGTCCGAGCTTGCGGAGGACGAAGCGGAAGCTCCCGAAATTTGAAGACCATGCTGGCTGCTGTCCGGACGCGATTGCGACCAAGTTCCCGGATTTGGTCCGGTCAGAGGAGTCTGCGTCCATGCGTCCTCCCTCCCCGATGGACCTCGCACCTCCTGATCGAAGGACAAATTTTTTTGCGGATCCGTCACACCCTGACGATTGCCACGATAGCCGCTTATCACAACTTCCGGGTGACGACGCTGCCACCTGTCGTTATCCAGACTGACGTCCAAACGGATCGGTCCCCTCGCTGGTAGCCTCTGCAGACAGCATCGAGTTCCCTGGCTCACGTGCAATCTTCGGCGTCCGCCATTGGGATTGTAGAGACCTGAGGATTTTTCGGTTTCTAGACACACGTCGTACTTTTGTCCTCGAGCTTTGCTAAATATCGAGCCAATTGGCGGCATCTACAGACTTCCGTCTTTTACTAGTTCGATGACATACACTGAGAAAAATGTATGGTAACTTCAACCATATTCTAACCATATTTTATATTACCCTGAGGAGACAATGTTTTATAGTCATGGTCACTGCCTCAAATATAGTACTGCTTATGATATTTTAGCAGTTGCGTTAACTATGCTCATATGTTAACTGCAACTAACAATCTTACAAGCATACGTTGATTGTTCAATGCTATATAATATAGTAGGTTTTTATAAAATGGATATTTCCTGACGATTTTTTAGGCAAATATTTGGATACTGAACAATTTGCCTAAAAAATCGTCGTAAATTGTTAATAACAAATGAACTATGCGATATAAAAAAAAATCCTACTCTTCCATAGACAATGTATTTTTCGAGATATATTCATCATTTAAAGTGAATCGGTTGAAAATTGTCTGAGTTATGTTTCCGGCCAACTTAAAAAATGCAGATTTGAGATAAACGCTGCACAGCCTCGATTTTTAAATTAATCGCTTCAAAAAAATTATTGTATGCAGTCACTGATATGTATGATAAACACCCTTTTTTGTAATCTCGATTTATTTTGTAGTTTTTCTGAAAAAAAAAATCCCCGAAAAGCCAATTTTTTCGGCCTCTAGAGTGGCCTAAGGCCTTAATAATCAGAAATTTGTTCTTTTTATTAATCTTTAAAAATGGTGGAGGTATGTCACGTCACGCATTTTCAAAACTGACGTGACGTATAGCTAAAAAAATAATCGACCTTGCCTGATGAAATTTGATGTAAATCTTTGTAACCATATTGTCCAAAGCATGACCCTAAATATTTCGAAAATTTAAGAAAAAAGTATTTTTTATTGCAAAATGTAGCTATTTTTTTTCTCGGAAAATTAAATCTTTTTTACTTCAAAGCGTACCATTTCAGAGATTTTCAACATTTCTAACTTTTTATTGGTTCGTATTCTGCGCATGAGTGTTAATGGGAGAAAAAACTTCGTTGGTTTTTCTTCAGATTAATTCCGCCGACAGTAGGTGTCACGCCGTCTGACAATATCCGCCGCAACCCGTTTAGAAGATCTTGCCATACCTCCGCCATTTTTAAAGATTAATAAAAAAATGATCATGTTACAGCCAAAAGCAGCAATAAAACATACGCTAAGTCTAACAAATAGTGAATAAATTTTTCCTAAAAAAAAATCATCTAAATCACAAAAATGCTCGCTTAAAGGTATCCCGCCCCTTAAGCGATTTATACTTTTTAAAGATAAGTCTTATACTTTGTGAGAATCCACTCATTTTGTATATCTATATAAATTGTTTAGAAAATTCAACGTAGAGAACGTGATGAGATCCATCAAGAATCGTTTCGGATTCTGTTCGATAATGTGGGAATCTTTGAGGATTTAAATTGGATTCGTACATTGGATTCCAATGCCGAATCCCGATTAGAATCCAATCTACGATAGTGACGTTTTAGTATCGGGATCCAATGCGATGGTCAAATGGATCCCTATCAGGAAGTAGGGACAAGTATGCGAATCCAATTGGATCCCTACGACAACTTCTGCCCGGGATCATTTGACAACTCGGTTGAAGTGCTTACCTCCGGCTTGGTAGTTGGGTGCAACATTGGTCACCGTTGGCCGGTCTCGTCGAAAATCTTGTCCACCGGAATTGACAACTCCAGCGGTTGAACTCGCGCCGGAACTCGCCAACGAATGGGACGATCCTACTGTCGACTGGGCGCCGGAAGTTGCCTGACCGTTTGCGACATTACCGTGAGCCGCGGAGTTCGCCTGACCCAGCGCGAACGAGTTGCTATTGGCTTGAGCATTGCCACCGAATGCCGGATGATTGAGATTGAACGAGTTCGAATCCGCGCCCGAAATCCCCGACAATCCGGCTGCGAAGGAACTCGATTGACTCGCCGAAATACCTGATCTGGACGAAAGAAAAAAACACAATTTGAGTCTTCACATCGGGCTCAAGATGGCCATCGCCATTTGAAACGGTACGAATGATTCCTTCTTGATTTTTTTTCGATTTCGTGAAAATATCCATGGCTCGCGAATGAACTGAAGCTCTTCTCTGCTCAGAGCTACTTTTTCAAACGAATGGTGGACTCTTGGGGGAAAAAATGCATCAAAGTCCGGACGTTTCGCAGGATACGACGAAACGAGCGCCATATATTTTTGTAATGAATAATCGTAACGGAAATATGACAGTTGAGTGTACTTTGTCATCGCGTCGAGACCATTCCAGTTTTCCACAAATTCACCAACATGTGTTTCTCTTTCCGCCTGCTTGCACCAAACAACGCATCTGTTCTATTGTCTCCCGAGAAATTCGATATCGTGAGGATGCGTCATGACGTTTATGTTTCATCGTCGCATTTACCATCGAACGACGTCTATTAATAACAAGTGAACATCGGACACTAAAAACAAATCGTTTTCGTCAAAACAAGCATCCCTATCGAAGTTTTTTTTAAACGCCAAAACAAACTCGCGTCCAGACTTTCGATGTGTTTTTCCGAATTCTTGTTGCAACAAACGTTCGTATTTGCGCACGACAAATCCCCGGTGGTAGCGCGAAATAGAATGTGGTGGATAAGAAAAATGTATACATCGTGTGCATTATTCGTGATAAAAATTGGTTTTTACCCCCCGTTCCCGATGGACGCGCCAGACTGGCTCGTACTCTGGGAGAAGCTTATTCCTTCGTTTCCACCGCCCACGCTCAGGGAATGAGCATTATTCGCCAGGCCGCCCGAGCTCAGCGAGAAACTCGCTGAAAACGGTAGAAATCTCGGTTGAATCGAGTCGTTAGCGTGATTTGATTTTCCATTGGGTTGGGCGGACGTCAACCTCGCTGGCGTGGCCCATCTCCTCTCGCGATCTTTTTCACCATGGAAGAGAGAGAAAAAAATTAATTTGAACGAATGAGAAATATCCGATAATTTTAATTACACGCTAAAAAATAATGAGTCGATCAAGGGGGGGGGGGGGGCAAGCACGTATGGGTGTGTGCATGAGAAAGAAATCAAAACATTCACATCACTGTTATAACAAAACGTTGCAGGATTCCATGACGCATGTAGGTACTATAGACACGTACGCGCAATTAAATGGCTTTCGAGATATTTCTTCGATAATTGTAGCCTGCCGTTTCATATTGAACGTCGTGTTCCGTGGCGAGTCGTCACATTGTTGTTGTAACAGGATTTTGGTAGAATAACATCGAACTTTATTTTGATGGACTCGCGGATGATTTCATCATCATGGACGTGCACGAGCACATATGTATTTATAAATGTAATCGATTGTTTGCCAAAATGCGACACGCTGTACGTGACTAATTTACTCTTTTCATTATTCATATCTTGTTATTTTAAATCGCTATTCGACTGATTACGATGTTTTATATATATATATAAAAATCGAAGTGACTCATCTCGAATTTACGGATAAAAATAAGTACACTTTTCACTGTAGGCGCTTATGGCATCGGATTTTTTCTTCACTGGTTCTAAATCCGGACGTTTCGATCGAAAGCGTAATGATTAATGGAAAAAATGCGATTTTCGGATAAACGCGTCGCCAGGTGGGAAAGAAAATACGCGAATTCCTCATATTGAGTCTGTCACGATTCCGTGAAAGAGTTTCGAGACATGTTTTCCGCTATAAAATAACTCAGCAATGCTTTATGCAAAAGTGAACCATTTTCGAGATATTATTATTTTTTGGAGCGATATTATTATTTTTTAGTAGGCAACTTCAAAAATTAATTTAAAAAACACTGTTGTATGCAATTAAACTTTTCAATTATTTATAGTTTGAGGACACAGTAGCAAAGAATTATCAACAATAAAATAAGAATCATTTTTTAATAAAGGGTCCAAAACTCTGCGAGTCTAATAATTATTTTTATTTTATTGTTGATGACTCTTCGTTACTGTGTCCTCAAACTACGAATAGTAGATACGTTTTATTCCGTGCACCAGTTTTTTGAAAATTATTTTTGACCTTGCCTGCCCTTATCATAAAAAATAATATCTCGAAAATGGGCAACTTTTGCATGAAGCATTACCGGGTTTTTTGATAGTGGAAAACACGTCCCACAACCATTTTACGGGGTGATCGATAACCAGTAGCCCTCAATATAATATTCACTGGAGATGGATCTTGAAGTGTGAATTCTTACCGGCAAATGTTACCGACAGGAGGCAAAAAAACACAATCAAATTAGTCGCGCACATCACCATGGCTGAATTCGTTCTGATCTGTCCGCAGTCCGTCACCGCCCTTTTTCAATACGTTTGCTCGACCTTACATGACTTATTAAAATGCAAGAAGCGTTTTTAGACGCAATAGTTTCTCGGTTAGTCAAAGGAGCGTGTGGTGGTTCGTCGCCTGTATAGGAACATCGTGTCGCGACTTGGTCACCTTTCACGATCGATCAATTGGAATCTTTGGTCATAAATTGTCACGATCAACGTTGCTACAATTAAGATTTGACATTTCTATGCGAGGGGGGACGAAGAATATTTACTTTTCTCCGTTGACTGAGCATTTTGTTCAAATTCGAATAGTCCATTCCATCGAACGCAAATCATCGTTCGGATTCGGCAATTCTCTGGCCCGGTGTACGAAAGTCGCGAGTACGAAAGACGAGGTGGAAGAAGAATTTTTGAGCAACGTCACGTACTCTCAGTCGTTACCGAGACTGTGAGTGCGAGCGCCGCCACGAGGTCCTTGGGAAATCCCGAACGCTTATATATTGTTCTCCACTGGGCTAAGGCTATCAGACACGAGTTGTAAATGCGATTGAGGATAAATACGAACTTTGGTGATTCACTGCCCAATCGAATGAAAATCTCGACACGTCCTGATTTTATTGGTTTCTTGTTACATATTCGTTTTATGGCTCCTACACATATATTTACTACATCCAGGATCTTGCCAATTTTAAATTTGTTTTTGCAACAATTGCGAAACGTAAACATCGAATGGAAATAATTAAGATACTTGCACAATCGGTTGTGAGTGCCGCTTGAACCGGATCTTATCACAAATACGTGAAGACATTATTCTGCAGGTGATCCTGCTGGAACGCGGAAGATCCTGCAAATTCTATTTCGAACAAACTTCCGGTTTTGGGCATTTTTATTTTCGCCTCGTAGTTGCTACTCATTTGCTTGATAGCAAATTTTGTTCTGACATGTTTGCGCTTTATCGTTCTTTTTTTTTTGAATATTTTAAGGAGGTTGGAGCGTTAGCCACAATCCAAGATTAAATGAAAAAAAATATATGTAATTTTCGAGACTATGCTGAGTCTTTACGAATTTTTTCGAAATTTTTTCATCGCCAAAAATGAGAGATAAAAAATAGTTTAATGTATGTAACTTTACGTGCGGTTGGTGAGCAAGACGTAATTTTTTTGTCTTTTTAGCACTAAGATAAACCATTTATAACGAATTAACGCAAACGAAAGTTTTGTAAGCATTGAGAAAAAAACCCATCTTGCTCATCGTAAACCATATATATTCAATATTGAACCATCAAGGATGGATGAAGGATTACGAATCTTGGCTGGCGAATGAAGAGCATTGCTGCCAACCGCAATGTCCGCGAAGCCGTATTTCGACAACTCCTAATCTCGCTGTCAAAAACACTGTTATAATGTTCTCTCTTATTATAATAATTGTTAATTACAATGGTTAATTAATATTAATTAACAATTCGTTATAATTAATTATTATGATTAATCCGTTATAGTAGTAGTTTATTCCACATATATACCCTTTCGGGTTTTCACAACCTCCCATCTGTTCTTTAGTTCCTTTTTACTTTGAAATATTTTTATTTCGTATTCATACTGGTCTTCTCGCCCGCGCCCCTCTGTCCTTTTCCTTGCTAGCTTTTCAAACTATCTTACTACCTCAATTAATTCGTTATAATTAATTATTAATTAATTAATTAATGAACAATTAATTACAACAACAATTGTTAGTTTTAATTGTTAATTAATATTAATTAATTAATGGTAGAAATGAGTCTTCTCGTGAAAAATGTAAATAGGCATAATTATAAATGACTCAATATTTCATTTCAAGTCGTATAAAACATTCGCTGACGCAGTTTTTGTTCATAATCATAATCATCGATAATGTTATACTGTTTCAAGCTGCTAGTAA